>CAJVPJ010000672.1:0-19211 GCA_910592205.1 Paraglomus occultum | reverse complement strand
TTAGTTAATATTCACAACGTATACAAACGTTGATAAATAATAATGATTATACACTTACTTTATTATTTGCATAAAGGGACAAATATCCGTAATTATAGTAACTATTAAATGATAGATGTTAGTAGTGATACAGCATAACAAAATAGTCACTATAATTACTTACTAGTCACATCTCATGATATCATCAACATGACTTTCATATGCGAAATGTGCTTTCAAATGACCTAATAATAATGTAATTAGTATGCATAATAATATATAATTATGTAATCATTGCATTGCCAACCCCTTACTTTTGTGTATGTAATAAAATTTTTCAAAAAACGCGTTTATATGCGTATGATAACGCCAAGTATTGTTATGCTCCATATACCAAGATGCCGCAGTGTTGTACCATCTGGTATAATCATCTGTTCCATACTGATGGTTACACAGTGATTGCCATTGATTAATATCATTTAATTCATACATTGCTCTGTAAGGACAACTATCCACAAGAATTTTAAACCATTCTACATCAAAGTGCTCAAGTTTGTTTACATATTCATGAATAATATCAAATGCCATTGACTGCATATTTATAATGTGCCCAATATCTTGTCCAGCTCCTTTCTTATTCCCCTGACCTACATGTGCTCTTAAACTTAAGTACCAGGCATCATAATAAACTTTGTTTACTTCAATTGCTGTCTCAATATCAAACAGTGCTTTTCCAAAGTTTTTCATTTTTATCTTTACCATTGCCCTATAACACAGAGCTTGATAACTTGTGGGTTCAGCTTGTAATATTTGTGTATAGATGCTCAATGCTTTTTCCAACTTATTATTCCAATATGCTGTTTGAGCTTTTTCAAACAGTTTGTCTATATTTGGTGCTGTTAATGATTTCCAGATTGAAGCCAATATAGACTCGGAATCATATCTGTTTGTTCTGCTCTTTCGTTTTTGCTTTTTAAAATCTTCATGCTCATTAAATATTTTTGCATCCACATTGGTCCCAGCATTATTAGTGTTATAGACGTCTTCATAATCAGTGTCTGCAATATAATGTTGAACATAACTGAATATGGTCTGCTGTGGCAAATAATATACTTTGTCCTTTTTAATTTCACTTCTGCAGTAAGGACACTCAGGATGGTTTAATGACAAAAGAGCTTTTGAACTAATAATATGTCGACAACAGTTAAGCTGATAAAAGTCACCAACTGGTTCACAAGTAATAGCACATGTTAGATCTTCTGCAATATAATCAATTGGACTTTTCTCAACATCTTTTCCTTTTCCTTTGCCTTGTTGTTCAGTATTTTCAGCACCCATCACTATTTGATCTGGTGAGTACTGTAATATCATTTTTGATTCAACCCTTAATTTCTCTTTTAGATAATAGTATATACTAACCAGTCTTGGTATATATTTCTCATCACAACCAGAAATATCATCAGGTGTTGTAACAAACAATTTACTATTCTTCACTTCAAGACTCAGTAACACTTCAATGGACTTGAATTGAATAGATTCAGTCATAGCATTATTCAATGAGTCCAATGCTATGTAATAACAAATAGCTTGTGTGGTCACAGAAAATGTTTTCTGTACAACTTGCTGGATAGTATCCAAAATGCCAAACCAGAGCTCATCACTGACATCTTGATTCCCTGCTGCATTTTCAGCATAACATAAACTGATATGATACCAGAAATATTCAAGAAGCACCCTTTCCTTAAAGCTCATTGAAATGGCAGACTCTTGCTCACACCATTGGTCAAGACTGTCTTGTAATACCATAAGTTGTCTCCAGGTTACATACCATGGCTTGCCTGATGATTCAATGTAAAAGGCTTCTTTGAAATACTCCCAAGATCTTTCAATGTCAAAATCACCAAGAGGAACTTCAACTCCTGCATAAGCTTTAATCCCGATTTTTGCTAATCCAGGAACAGCAACAAGTACAGACTTTAATGCTGCAATGGCTCGATCAATGGTTGTCTGGTATTGGTTTTTCTCATCAGAAACAGCATTTAATGTGTTCTTAATGATTTTCAGAAGAAATTGGCAATTGTAATTGTGTTTAAAGCTTTTGATGGTTATGTCCGAGTCATTAGATCCTGCATACTTAGGTTTCCAAGTTTCTCCCCCATGCTGCATAATTTTTGAATATACATTCTTATGCATAGAAGTAGCTTCTCTAATACCATCAAGAAAAGAACGTGTGAATTGACACTTTCTTTGACACATCAAGTTCAGTATTATTGTAATAATTCGTAATTTCCATTCTAATTTAATAGTTGTTTCTTCTGAGAACACTTCATCAAACTCTTGAGAACATAGACTCTTTACAGCTGTGTGTAGCATATCCACTGACACAGAATCTCCTTTATGTTCGAGGATGTATTTGAGTGCGTAGATATTCCGAGAATATTTCAAGCCAGCCAACAACTCCTCTATTTGCTCATCTGTTGACGTAAGTCCTTGTTCCACTAATTGAAGTATGACTTTGGGAAAACTGCCCGAAATGCTAGGAGCACTTGTGAGAGAATTGTCTGGTACATAGTCGGTGGTCGAGCTAGAACTCGTTGAAGGGAGAATTGAGTTTCCAGTTTCCTATAAAGTAACATGTAATAAATAATTAACAAATAAGCTAGTGGAATACTTTAACGCTTCAATATGCTTGCTTTACTATACCTCATATGCCATTGTGCAGAGTTGTCAGTTTGTCACTTCCGTTGATAATACAATCGACATTCCGACGACGCTACGGAGTTTATTGCTTATTTCCTATTGGTTCAAAATCGTTGTGTCATGATATTTGCATTGGTGTGATATATATGTACATCTACGTTAACTTCATCAAGCTATTGGATTAAAATATCTTCCAGTAGCCATTTGCGGTTTCTGTTTGCAGACGACCTAGTCTTGTTGATAAACGAGAAAGCTTCGCAAAATATTTAGCAGCATGTAATGTAAATATCAATTGGCTATTACACAACAGAGGGCGTTACGTTAGTGGGTTTGATCGAAATTACAGAACTTGAAAATATCAGTACTATATCTTGTCTGTTCTGGTAACCATTACCCACGTAAAGGATATCACCAAGTACGACTTCAAAAAGGAGGACACTGGCAAGGTTAGCAGAACCAGAGATAGTTATTACTTTAACGTGGATGTGAAGCTGGAACGTGACTCGTGTCTTAAGATGTTTTCGTTTACTTGATGGGTATTACCGACTTTGTTGGGGGGATGCACTATGGTTTGTCAGCGAGTTAAAAAGTAAAAGGGTAATGTTTTATTTGCACGCGAACGTTCGAAACCAAGAATTCTGACTCGATTGTTCTTGATCCGCGAACCGAAATAGCAATACGACAGTCGCAATCGCAAAGCATATAAGTGGCAAACTGTACTTCAGGGTAAAGCCGACCAGGGGCTGACGAGTGAGTCTCTATATTTGCGTTTAGTTGTTCGCTATTCTCGTCATTACATCATCCATTTTCAACATAATCTCACATTACATTTTTGACACTTTTGCTTATATAACTTAACGTCAATAGGATTTAATTCTAATTTTGGGCAGACACGACAACGATTACTTCCCGTGAACGATGACGAATTGCGGCACAGTCGGTTGCGCATAAAAAGGAGGCTTACAATTCAGACATGTAGTTGATGCAACCAAGTGGTCGAGAAGATGCCAAGTACAACTCGCTGAGCCAGGAGCGGGAATTCGAAAGTCAATCAATGCAATCTGGTTTCCAATTACTCTGGCGCTTTTGTCTATGGATTCTGAAATCGCGCATAGAGGAAAATCTCGTGAGTATGTCGGCTTTGTTGGGGTTTCATCATGTCACTTTCTTTTGGCCTATTACTTTTATCACTTGATGCGGCAGGTTTGTAGAATAGTTTATATTGCCATTTCGGCGAACTTTGGATTATGATTATGATCAATGCGCCGCTTGGGACATTTACCTCGAACTATTTTCAAACGTTGATGAAATGACTATTAGTACTGTAGTGGAGATATTGGTTTATCGCTGGCAATACTGTCTGGGACGTCATTGTAAAAAGAATTGTTACGATTGGTTGTTTCGCTTGGTTCGTTGATGGGTGTTCATGGAGTCGTTGGAGTGAAAATTGTAGCTATTAAAAAGGTTGAAATATGGAAAGAGGGAGCGGCGGTGGATGAGGTATGTAATTCTTTATGCTGACCATCAAAAAACTGGCCAATAAAACTGAAAACGGATCCATAATTTTTAAGATCTCGAAATATGGTTCGAATTATTTTGATGTGGAGCAGAGAAAGGCAAAGAACAGGCTGCGATGGGATAGGTAATAGGAGGAAAAGGAGAAGTGAGGTGAAAGTGTTTTATACATATATAGCATCGAATTTATTTTCTCTACCAAAATCATCATTACTTTCGCTGAGCTTATAATTTTTTGTGACTTATTATTTGTAATTGGAATAGGAAAGCGGTTTTGAACTTCTAGCGACAAACGAAATGCAAGTCGAAGATCAGTAAGGATATAGTCAAACTTATCCTATTACATCGAATATTCTCGGCAAGCTCGGCTTTTACATATTAATCTTGCTGAACGGGACCGTCCGGCAATTTCTGCAAGACGGTTGATTATCGTACGATCGACCGAGACACTCTGACGTCTTTTCGAATTATGATTTGGTGATGATTGATTGAATATGTGGAGTCTCGTGTGAAGACGGTACAAGTGAACGACACTTTGAATCACATTAAGCCAATGGTAAGAAGTGTCTGCTCAAAGTTTGTCTTGATCCCGAGAATCGATGCGATGCCGATATTTAAGGACACTTAGAGGTAATGGACTGCTGAGAGTTAATCGTCTTTTTAGGATGGCTTGGTTATAGCTCCCTCTTAGGAGAATCTTCGATAATTTTGAAGTTGACATCAATTTTAGAGAACTTGTGAACAATCTGTCAGGAATTTTTCCGATAATGAAGATGACATTAGCGGCGGTAATTTTCTGTTTATTGTTTTGTTTTGCTTTTAAAATTAACAATTGTGATTTTATTGTTAATGATCTCTTATTTTGTCTTTTTTTGGTTTTTGGATATATTTTTCGACGGATCTGGCAGCGGCGAATATATATAATTAGGATGAATTTCAGCAGCTGCTAGTAAACGTTTTCGGCAACCAAATCGAACCACCAGACGTACCGAGGAAGTATATTCTCAATGCATTAAATGAGATTAGAGTCTATGAGACGCATGAAGGCTTTAACGAATTGATGCAAAGATGGATAACCAGGGTGGAACGCTAGCAAAGCGATATGGCGAAATTAGAAGCGCTCGTAAATTAAACAAAGGTATCGACGTCAATTGTAATCACCACCTAATGCTGTAATGTTGTATATCAGAACTTTAACTAATTTTTTTATGTAAAATTCATTTTTCAGAAACAAAAAAAGACCGTCGTGTTCCCAGACAAGTGAATAAATCAAAAAACGAAATTACAGAGACTGACATCTTTCCTGTACTGAGTATGCAATTCCATGGAATCAGCTTAGAAGCATGTGGATTTGTTACTTCGGTGTACGAGATGACTTTCCCGAGGAAGTTAGTCTAAACGAAATACAAAAAGCTTTCGGAACGTGGAAAGAGAAGTTTCGAAGATGGATAAATCTTGTTGAATTAATATCGAACCTGGTAATTAACCCTATAGCATTTTTGGCTAAGCACCATTTTATTACGTTATATTAATGTAATGTTAAATTTTTGCGAACAAGGCTACCAACTTACCGGTGATGATGAAGCCGAGGCAAGCCATAGTGAAAAGGTGCTTATTGATTTGTTTATTCTTGGTTTTTATGCAACTCCTATATATAAATACTTAATTTTATGAACCACGCAGTGTTTCATTAACTTGACATGCAAGATTGAGAGAGACGGCTGAACGGAAAGGAAATACGCGAACGACTCATATCTAAGAGTATAGTGGCAATATCAATTCCACATATCGATCGGTACGGTGTAGATAGATCGTTACTCCCTTGTAGGATAATCGAGAAACAAATGGGAAGTATCGGTTCTGCGATTTTGAATGTCACCTATGGTGCTTAATGAATTAAACTTAGCAGAAGCAGCTGAGTTTTCAGAAATTAGATAATATTCCTCAACGCAACGAACAATATCATTATGGAAGGTGGCAAAAAGCCAAAGCGTAGTTAGAGTTGCGTCGAGAAGTCGAGTAAAATGTAATTGCAAAGGGGCATGTACTGATGGCCGATGTAGTTGTAGAAAAAGCCAAGCAGAGTTGTACAACACAATGTTTTAAAGATAGTGTTAACTGTTAATAATTAATTCACATAATAAGGTACATTTTCATCGGCTATCACCAAGACATGTTACTAAGTCTTTTTTATTCGCTGTTCGGGTTGTTCGATTCCTAACTAATTTTTCGCATTAATTGTCAAACACTAGGGAAACTCGATAAGTCGGACGCTCGATACGTCGGATTTGGCTTAAGGACGAAAATTTTCGCCACTTTTTTGAATAATTAAAAAAATTTCGATAAGTCGGGGACACATATAAAATCGCGATAAGTCGTAACTCTGTCGACCAGGTATAAAACAAATAATCGGGCCACGTAATTTTTACGGATAATTTTTACTATTTTAGTAACGTCTAGTTGGTGGTGGTGGCAGTGATAATGATGATGATGGCGATGACGATGCCGTCATGTCGCTGTTGTTGCTGTTGTTGTTGTAATAGTAACTGACCGATTATAGTTGTTGTTGTTATTACCAAAGGCGAACGAACAAACAACTTTTGCTCACCACGTGCATTAAGAGCGCTGTTTGAACAGAGAATTAGATAACATTCTGAAACATTAACCAATAAATTTATTTTTAATCTTCGATCGTTCAAATATCCACTCTTTGGTCGTTCGACTTAAACGTTTGACACTGCCTGCATTTTAACAGCACCCATCCGTTCCAATGTAGATTTATTCTAATTTCTATGGGTTCCGGGTAGCGTAAGGTGATATTGTGATTTCATTGCCACTCGTCTGTAACATTCTCCGCTGCGGTACCTGCGCACACTACCCCATTGCTGGCAATAACAACTTTGAATTTTAGCGGATGTCTCCGCCTCCCCCGTCTCGCTGCGCTGCATTCTTCCAACACCTCATGAGGTTGGAAACGAGGGATTGCTTGAGACGATGGATCAACGGGGGGCTGCAGATGGGTTTGGTGGAACAGATTGAATAGTGGGGAATGCGGCGGCGTTCGGAATAGGCGGTTAGTGCGACGTTCGGAATAGACGGATTAAAGTTGGGAAATGCGACGTTCAGAATAGAAAGATTAGCGAATGTGAATAGACGGATTGAAAAGGTAGGGGAATGGTAGGTAGGGTGGTTGTGAAAAGAATGTAAAGGTGACGGCTGTATGTCTGGGTAGGAAGGTGATGTCTATAAGAAGGAAGTTGTAAAAAATTACCGTTTTTTAAAATAAAAAATTGATTGAGCGATGCATACCTCATGAAATACTAAAAGATGTCTACAACCAGCACACATTTCGATAGCTGGGTACGGACGCGGTGCATGAGCAGTATCGGAAATTTTACGTCAGAATTCCGTAATGGTTGTTAAATGCGCAATGATTAGAATGATAATTCAGCAGCTAATATTTTAGCTCGTTCAGCCAAGCCATATTTCGCACTGCGCTTTATGTATCTAAACTCCAATTATTTATTTAACAAGAAGTCGACCATGTACATTAGATTTACCGCGACGGGAGTTATGCAGAAACGAAAATTTCCCATGTCTACCTTGTGAAGATAGAATTCGGACGTTAGTGACTATTCGATGTGGTACTTTCATAGTAATAGTTTCAACTATCTCCAAATATTAAACAACGTATTGCAGAAGATTATAATTTTTATCTTTACATATTGTGCTGGCAAGCACAAATCTGTTATATCATGACAGTCCATTTTTATCGACAATCCGATATATTGATGTATTCTTCAATAATTAGAAAAAAATTTTGATCTATGTTTTCATACGTTACAATACGTATTCTTTAATGTTGGCTGTTGATGTTTCGCTGTCATTAATTTCTGTCTTAAGAATGTCTGAAACTTAGAGGACATTTGCAAATTCTTTCTCTTTAAGGCCGTTAATGAAATTATTGTCTTCCCCAATAATATGTAATATTAACAAGAAAAAAAGATTAATTTAATTTTTATTCATTGACGGATAAGTTTGTGCTATAATAACAGATTCGGCGGTTCTACTTACTATGAACTATTGCAGACTCCGTTATAATTCTGGTATAGTGAACAATGTAATGCCTATTTATGTTCCGTTCATCGAAAAGAAAACAATAAAATAAATTTAACATAAAGCGAAATCCGTTTTTCTAACGAACCGTTATATCAACTTCACTGTACCATATAGTACTACTAATGGCTCCTGATATTAATATCATAACATCACAACAAAGAGATACATTCTATAATAGTGGCCATTATAATTAATATTATCGTAAGATATACAGTTGTAACAGACGCGATCTGACCTGATGTTATTACATTTTCTCACAAATGTATCCGCTACTTAATTTCCAGTGTAAGATTATGTTACAAAATTGATTTGGAATATATTTGTTGCCGCTATACTTTAGCTTATTATAATAGGTTTTGTTTCATAATATATAGTTAAAAATTCTCATCCTAAACGTAATAAGTCTGTCGTCTTGTAATTGAATTCAAGATGTGCTGTGGCTTATAATTCTAACAAACGAAAACGCACAACGTGTCCTACGATGACATGCGTTCAATTATTGGTTTTCGAACACATCATACGGTCTATTTTACTTGTTCATTCACACGATTGGTGATTACCAAATGCGATCTTGTCAGTAATTTACGGTTACGCTTGTTGTATAAAAGATATGCGTTGAAGTATTGGTCGAACGCGATCTTGTTAGCAATTTACGGTTAGATATTCTTGTTGATCTGATTGTACGATGATTGAAATTATTGGTGCATTATGTATTTTATCTTTGTATTTTAATCTTATTTTAATCATATGCCCCTTCAACATTTACGGTTAGACGATAATATAATTTCTTTAGACGATAGTATAAGTTCTAACCTGGGAACTGTAATCGTACTTATCGTTAGATTGTATATTAACATTTGTCTAACCAACATACAATATTCGGGTTAAACGAATACTAAAAACTTTATGTCATTGACCTCGTTTATTTCATAACGTAATAGCAATTTGCCCACGATGGAATGCAATAGATTGACATTAGTTTCGTATGCTAGAGTCAGGCATAATTTGTGTTTCGATTATTGACAGACATTTCTCTCTACACAAAGATCAAGCAGGTTATCGTATGGCATGACCGGGTTACATTTGGACATTCTCAAAATTCCCGACACTAGTCTAAATTGGTATTAGTACAATTGACGCCACAGAGTAAGTGGTGTTGGGAATTGACATAGCCTCTTCTGATGACACATCCTCAAGATTGCATTTTGGAACACCCCATTTCGTCTCCCACTAATTTGTATGCAGTATATCAACCTACAATGTATCGGCATAATCTGATGTGAGAGTTGTCTGCTTGTTTCTATAATATCCATGTGGTGAGACATTTCATGACCGTCTAACAGAATCAGAAGATTAGAGTAAGGTGCCTTATTCGTAAAGAACAGTAAAAACAACAATAAACAGCATTAGCAGCAACAACTAAAAGAGACATCAGTAGAAGAACTAATTAATTAATACCTCAACACACGATTACATCATGCATGAAAAGTTCCATGACCTTCGATTTTTATTCTGTGGCATAACGACACTTTCATTAACTTAGAAATAACAAAAATGAATATACGTGAGGTAATTAATTAAATTTGGTTAATCGCACAAATAAATGCATAATTTATATAGTCGCATAACTATGTGTCTTACACAATATGGTTTAAAAAATAATAATTTGAATGATTCATTTTATTTAATGATTTAATCAAGCGTAATAGACAATTTATTCGGCTTATCGAAATTTTTGTTTTATCAAATTTCGCAATAAGCCGAATTTATATATAGTTTACACAAGCTTTCGGCTTGTAACAACATATATAAACTTTATTATGATAAAATGCAAATGTCTTCTTCTGCAAGAACATCATGAACAATGTCGGGTTTTATTCCAACGTAAGATTGAGATGTTTTTGCGCTTTAATACAAAGAGATTGTTTTTCAGACCAGTAGCATCTTTCGGTTTACTTTTTTCTTTACTGTTTTATTTCTGGAGTCGTTTAAAAATGACATAACATTTGAAGAGCAGCTTGTTGAACTTTCTCCACGATCGTTCATTCTGAAATATTAATCACATGAAAGAGTTAATTGAAACTTTCCCCGTAAAAATATATTCTCCACGCGCACGAAATGGATCGTCCTATGAACAAATCAAGCGATTGTTACGGCATGTGAAAAGAATTTCTGATTTCGATCATGGGATTTAAAATTAACCAATCAAGATAAATTCACATGATTACTTCGGTACGTCGAGATAAAATTGTCATAATCGGTTAGCCAAAAATCTACGGCTTATCGTTTAACACGAATTTACTAATTAATTTCGGCTTAGTCTATAGTAAATGGGAAATCAGGCTTAGTGCAATTTCGGCTTAGCGTGACTTCGGCTTATCGTGTTTCACTTTGTATATGGATAATAATAAATAATATTGTTTCTTACGGTAGAGTTGCAAGGGAGAGAACATATGGCCTACCCTAGACCATTATTATACGTCCCTTTACTTTGGCTCTACCAGAACTATTTAATTTATTCCATCATCGGTATCATCACCACTAACTTCATTAATATTATTATCGTTGAATGAGATCTATTTTTCCTTTTAGTCTGAAGATTTGATTGCTCCTATCTGGCGCACCACAGAAGGCCATACAACTTTTTATGCATGATGTAATGTTAATTTGCTGATTGTAAAAAGTTTTGCGTTCCAAATCTTGCAAGGAATACAACTTTGACTTCGCCGTTAGCAACGTTGTTTCATCATGATATTCACCACGACATGTTGTAGGGAGAGGCATAGGCAACAAAGCTGTCGAGAAGAGGTTTTGACCTTTCCAAAAGTCTAAGAGTTGACTGTTGCGACATATTGACGAGGGATGCTAAGTCGCCTTGAAAGAATCACTCTAGCTAATTTCAGAATTCGAGGAGTTGTACGGCTTATTGTTATGTCCACATCTTTAGTCGGGAAAAGTAGGTTTGCAGGCCACTGGGCATTTACCGTATTTTTTTGAGACGTATAGTTAATCTCTTACGAATTAGGTGGCCTATAACTCTTTAGTGGTGCAGACCAATAATATACTACATCTCGAGTTGCGAAGAGTTTATCTTGCAATGTGAGATTGGTTAACTCGGAATCGGGTAGTTCAATTCAACACAACAGAATCTTGGTTATTTGTCTTTGTATTTGCCTTCATAGGTAACAAATACTAACAATTTGTTTTTATATAAATTATTTGAGGCCACAGTAATTCCTTCACTCCTATAGACTCGACTCTAATAGATTTGCTAAGCTCTTCAAATATACGTAATAATGATTATCAGCATAAACCGCTTAACGATTTTCCTTATGCGTTTGGGAAACGACCAACTTTTTGCGAGTTAAGGAAGTGTTAATGAAGGTTTCACTAATTTCTTATGTTTCAATTTCGAAATCAAAGTATCTTCAGATATCTCGACCACATAACGCCCTCCACCTGGATATACCACTATCAGTCCTTTGCTCTTTGCAAAGGTTCGAATTCCCTCTGAGAAATAGACACAATGTAACAATTCACAATATGATGACGATGTAATAATAAAGTTACATCATATTGCTTATATCATAGTTAGCAAATATATAGTCATTATTTGTATATATATATTATATCGTCATTATTCGTATATATATATTATATCGTCATAGTTACAGTATATCAAATATCGTCATAGAATTAAGTAGTATAAAAGAACATTAGTTTACATATCAATAAAGACTTGAATTGACTTTTAGTTAATAAATGTTAAGTCGCCCACGGAACTTCAGAATTACTAACATTATTTTGAAGCCGTTTACACACCACATGCGACACCTATTGGTCTCTTTTTCAATAGCGGTTTGAAATTATCATCATCAGCCTCCTTAACTTTCGAATAAAAATTCGACAATCTTTGAACGAGATCGTATATATATTGCTAAAAAATATCTCAGTTAATAAAGATGGCTCGCCAATAACAAAAACAAACGAAATATATACTCACTTCGGTCATTTTGTGCTTCGCAAAGCACAAAAAAACATAATTATCTGAAATGAGAACGCCATCCCATTCCTGAAGATGCTGCCCTTTTGAGTTTTGTATGGTTCGATGTTGGAAAATTTCTACGGAGAAATTTTCACGCTCGGTCAAAGCATTCTTTATAGCTTTGATGGTTTCGTCTTCCATAGCAATATCTTTAACCTGTGACCATGTATTTCTCCGCTGAAGGGCTCCAACGTAGTCAGAATCGGTGGCGTATTTTTGGTTGTCAATAATCTTATTGACTGATGTGACCAACTGAGGTTCACCGAATAACGGTCGTAATGCGCGCGCATGATAACCTTTTAATAATGATCGAAATTCTTTTTGTGTATTCGTGATTGTATATTTCTTGAATTCAATTAATGGATCCCCGTCTTCATCATATCTTTGTATGTAGAAGCTTTTTTCTATAGCAATATATAACCAGAAAAATCAAAGAACAGAGCGTAATACCCAAGGGCAAGGAAAGAGAGAATTAGTAGGATGAACCGTGAGAAGAGAATAAAGAAACATGGTAATGAGAAAAATACCATTGCAAGTTGTTTTTATCATATTTGAATGGCAAGTTTAAAGAGACATATATTGATGCTAGCAAGAAACATAGTAGTATTACTTACCAGATGGGCGTTTGACAATAATATTGATCTCATCATCAGGAGGCTGGCTTGAAAAATATTCCGTAATTTTAGAATTCCCTTGGCGTAATAAAACTCCCCCAAGTTCTTTTTCAATATCGGTGCAAGGTGCTGGTATGTCACAAAGTGTGACTAGGGTTTCGAATTCATGACCTTTTTTTGTGGTGGAAATTTCGACTTTCCAGACCTCAATATCTTTTGGAGGAACATCCTCAAACGTGTCACTTAAGTTAGCATCACTCTGCAATGTTCTTTTCAGATTGGAAATGATCATATTTTTTGGAACTTGGACTTCGAAATTCTTATCAGGATGGTCACCTAAGAGTAGGCAGGTTAAAGTTAAAGTAGTCGTAGTCATTATTGGCGATATGGCACTTTATTTTTCTCAGTAATATGTTGTCTCTGGATTGAGAACCAAGGAAACATAGGAAAAAAATTTGGTAGTTATATATAAAAATTTGGTGATGCATAAGATGATTAGTGTGTAACTACTTGGACCAATCAAAATTATGTAATGTAATAGTAAAGGGGGGTGCCATTTATCACCCGATTTCATCCAATTACCGTATTCTTCCGAAAATAAGCAAACCCGAAAATAATAAATAAGCAATACCCGAAAATAAGCAACACCCAAAAATAAGCAACACCCAAAAATAAGCAACATGTATTCAATTGATTACTTATTTTATTATTATTACAATAAAGAAGATGATTAATCCGTCTCATCAATGATGTCAATGATATCAATGACGGAGTCAGCGGTATTATCGTCATCATGATCATCATTAACATCATCATTGTCGCTGACATCATAGAGTCCAAATCGTTTGAAATATTACACGTTTTAAATCATATCGGTAGAAATATCCTCCTATTACTATGAACGTTTCACCCATAAACATACATCACTAAGACTTGCGTTCGTTTTACAAATTGGGTCTTACGTTTAATAGTATTAGCAACTCTTTGTTTTGTCATTTGTATAGAAGAAGAATAGTTTTGAACTCTGTTTCGCGTATTGCGTGATAAATGCAGATGAAATTCTATCGACAGAAATCACATAATTCTGTGAGAATTCCTTTCATTTATTAAACTACCCGAAAATAAACAACAAAAAGTGTTGCTTATTTCGGAAGAATACGGTAATAGACCTACCCCATCCATTATACATAACGATAATAACATATTAATATAAACTCATTATAAATTAAATTTGTATTACGTGATAATCAATATACTACGCACATACTAATACCATGTATTAGTATGTATAATGATAAATGGCACCTAATACTAATAATATAATCATTTTGTCGAACTTATGTATATGCAAGTACTACAAAAATCCGAAGGGGCTATACGAAAATAAATTTTATACGCTTGGGATCCAAAGTTCTTGACTAAGTCAAAGTGATCTTTGAGTCTTCATCTATTTTAAGTCATCGCTAAACTTGATAGTAAACTCCCGATATTTCTCGAAGAAATCGTACACTATCTAAAGCTAAAAGAAAAAAGAGATTTTTAAGTGATACAGCATTTTCATCTTCATCCTCGTCTTCATATGAATCTGGGTCTGGGTCTGACTCTGAATCGTCTAATGATAAAGATTTTACTGTGGATATGGTAAAAGTGAAGAAGCGTGATTAATTATCGTCATCAGAAAGTCGGAATGGTCTTGCTTCTTCAGGTGTTTGTCCCGCTTCCTATAGTTTATATTTGAACTGGGGAAGTATGTTGTGACGTAAACATTCTGTCATAATATGTCTGCTTTTTGTACTACAGCGCCATAAACTGCTCCCAATTTACGCAAATGGCGAGGAATTAAATCATAGTCTTTTAAGAATCTATTGAACCATTCACCCACCCATTCGACCAGAAGATATAGAATTCTGTATCCAGGTTAGTAATTCTTTGGCTCGTTCGTGATTCTTTTCCATAGATCTAAATTTTCGAGCAATATCTGGCTGACCTCTGTTCTTCGCATAACCCGTTACTCTAGAGTCTGTAATGCATAAAGTTATAAGTTCAGCGGGGTGGATACAAAGCATTATCATAACATCTTGAAAATCGGGTAAAGTAGATGCATCATAACCATCCAAGCTCTCTCTCTGACCGATTCTAACGTATGATCCGGGTGACATAAAAGGAGGTTTACAATTCAAACAGGCAACCAAGCGGTCGAGGAGGTTCAGCCAACTGACTGGAAGGAAGGTGTCGTAGAGCCAACTAAACTCGTTCGAGCCAGGAGCGGAAATTCGAAAGCCAATGCATTTGGTTCCCAATTACTTTGACGTTTTCGCCTATGGATGCTGGAAGTGCACATAAAGGAAAATCTCTCGTGACTATGTTGGCTTTGTCTTTTTTGGCCTATCACTTCTATCGCTTGATTGGCTGGTTTGTAGAAGAGTTTATATTGCCGTTTTCGGCGAATTTTGGGTCAATGCCGCTTGGGACATCTGCCTCGGACTATTTTCCAACGTTGATATGATATGACTATTGATACTGTAGTAGGGATGCTGGTTTGTCGCTGGCAATACTGTCTGCATTTGTTGGAGTGAAAAATTGTAGCGTTAAAGAAGTTGAAATATGGAAAGAGGAGGTATGTAATTCTTTGTGCTGACCATCAAAAACGGATCCATAAGTTTTAGGGAGTAGAACGTATCTCCAAATATGATTTGGGTTATTTTGACGTGGAGCAGAATGGGAGGGGAGAAAGGCAAAGAACAGGCTGCGATGGGACAGGTAATAGGAGGAAGAGGAAAAGTGTGATGAAAGCGTTTTATACATATATATCATCGAATTTATTTTTCTCTACCAAAATCATAACTTCCGCTGAGCTTATAATTTTTTGTGAATTATTATTTGTAATTGGAATAGGAAAGCGGTTTTTGAGCTTCATGCAACTTGAAGATCAGGTCCTATTACATCGAATATTCTCTGTTAAAGGCGGGTGATTATCGTACGGTCGACCAAGACACTTCGATGTCTTTTCGAATTACCGATTTGGTGATGAATGGTGTATATGTGGTGCCACGTCGTTACATTGTGTAAAGACAGTACAAGTGAACAACTTTGAAATCACATTAAGTCAATGGTAAGAAGTGTCTGCTCAAAGTTTGTCCGATTCTGACCAAACAGAATCGATGCCGGTACGTAAGGACACATAGAGATAATGGACTGCTGAGGGTTAAACGTTTTTTAGGATGGCTCGGTATAGCTTCTCCTTAGGAGAATCTTCGATATGCTGTGACCTGATTGTGGAAGTTTTCGTGACGGGTCGTATCACCAGTTATTTTCGGGCGCTCTGTTTCCGGCTTCACACACTAAAGACGCCTGCTACGATAGTCATCATTAATATAATTCCCGTGGGTGAGCGCGACGTCGGAATACAATGGACAGTTTTTGCCAAATTTTAGAATTGGCAGAATACTTCGTGAGAAGTGGAAATATGGACTGATTTGGAATGAGCGCGCTTTATGTTTACAATGGGATGATACAAGAACCACATTTTTCTTATGACAGATTTTACTGTATATGTTGTATGTAAATTATTCAGTCAAACTAAATATTTTACAGAGATCAGAAAAAAAACATTGTCGATATATCAAGTACGGGAATAATCCTAAATCATTACGTAAAGTATAATCCATAACAGCGATGAGGGGTAGCTGCATTCTTGTTATGTAATATCAATCTGATCTACTAACATAATGTGCAGAAGCGAAGGTGGTTTTGCATCGGGAGAGTTATGTGACATTTGCAGTGATGTGTCTTTGTATGTTGTTGTGGATTGAATTTGTCTTGTGGACAGTTAAATTTGCAGGCGAGAAGCTTCAGACCAAATGGAAGAAATCTCTTAACGTAATATTGAAGTTGTTATCAAATTTATACTAAAACACTTTGCAGATGCTAGAGAAACTTGTGAATGATCTGTAGGAACTTTTCCGACAGTGAAGATGACATTAGCGGTAATTGTTTTTTTTTAAAAAAATTAACAGTTGTGATTCATTGTTAATGATATCTTTCTTTTTGCTTTTTTTTTTTTTTTTTTTGGATAATAAAAAAAATATTTGACGGGCTGGCGACGAATATAAATAGAATTTCAGCAGCTGTTAGTAAACGTTTTTCGGCAACCAGATCGTACCACCAGATGTACCGAGGAAGTATATTCTCAATGCATCAAATGAGATTAGAGTCTACGAGACACATGAAGGCTTTAACGAATTGATGCAGAGATGGATAACCAGGTTGGAACGCTGGCGAAGGGAATGGGCAAAATTAGAAGCGCTCGTAAATTAGACGTCAATTGTAATCACCACCTAATGCTGTAATGTTGTATATCAGAATTTTTACTAATTCTTTTATGTAAAATTCCTTTTTCAGAAACAAAAAAAGATCGTCATGTTCTCAGACAAGTGAATAAATCGGAAGAACGAAATTACAGAGACTTTTTCCTGTGCTGAGTATGGTATGCAATTCCATAGAATCAGCTTATAAGCATGCCGATTCTTTACTTCTGTGTACGAGATGACTTTCCCCCTCGGGAGTTAGTCTAAACGAAATACGAAAAGCTTTCGGAATGGTAAACGTTTTCAAAACAATCCTGGAGTCAACGTGAGCCAAATTGTCAATGAAAGGAGAAGCTTCGAAGATGGATAAACCTTGTTTAATTAATATCGAACCTGGTAATTAACTCTATAGCATTTTTGGCTAAGCACCATTTTATTACGTTATATTAATGCCGAGACAAGCCATCGTGAAAGGTGCTTATTGATTTGTTCATTCTTGGTTTTTTATGTAACTCTTACAGTGTGTAACGAAAAAAACCGCTATCATAAATATGCCATAATTCAATGGCCATGCAAAATTTTTAAACAATTCCAATTTTTTATAAAAGCTTATAATGTGCTTTATTGCAGTAAAATTTTCAATAAAAAATTCTATCGCCATTTTTCTGCAAAACAAGCCCACATCTCTTTTTTCATTGATGAAATTAATTTTGTATAGTCGTTTCTGAAATTGCGTTCATTCTTCAGTCATAAATTGTTTTATTTCTTAGCATCCATGTTGAGACGTTATTCTTGACAATATACCACATGTTTTCGATGCGATAAGGAATATTGGTCTTTTATTTCAGGTTTGGACGCCATCAAGCCAATAATGATAATTGTTTGTCATTGAACTTCAAGTCTCTCTATGGTTGCAAAGGACAAGGGGGAGAACAACGGGACTAATTACGATAATTATTACTTGAATACGTTTACTAACATGGGGAGTAATCAAACATAAAGACGCGTTTGTCATCAATAACAACACCACCCTTGTTTTTTTTACAAAATATGTTCAATTTTCGGAAGGCGGTTTTTTCGTTACACACTGTATACTGTATATGAACCATGTAATTTGACATGCAAGATGGCTGAACGAGAACGACTTATATCCAAGACTAAAGCGATGAATAGAGATTTTGAAGAGGAGTTGTAGTGACAATATCAATTCCACATATTGATCGGTACGGTGTTTCTCCTTTCTTTGTAGGATAATCGAAAAACAATGGGGGAGTATCGGTTCTGCGATTTTGAATGTCACCTATGGTGCTTAATGAATTAAACTTAGCAGAAGCAGCTGAGTTTTCAGAATTAGATAATATTTCTCAACAAACAATATCATTAGGGACAACAAAAGGCCAAAGCGTAGTTAGAATCGCATCAGGTAGTAAAGTGTATTCGCAAAAGGTTATGTACTGATGGCCGATGTAGTTATAAATAGAACGCGTAATAGTAAACAATAACTACAAAATGGCATAACAAAGTCAACAACGTTTGCTTAATAAATTGCATGTCTTGAAGTGCGACAAGTAAATTGTTCATAATCAATCCGTTTTACACCAGTTGGAAATGTTTCAATTTTCAAGTTACGTTCCATAATGATGTTTAACTTTTCTTCCGAATATAAACAAACCCAATAAAGCTCGACCGCTGACTAAAATAATGGTACGAGTTAGAAACAATCAAATACATGTCAATAAAAAATAAATCAATTAATACTTACACTGAAAACAATGTCTATAATGATGTCATCTTCAGACGTAACGTTAACCGCGCATGGTAAAATGCATTCAGAGGCGTACTTGACGTTAAGTTCAATGTCCGTCTTATGTTGTATTTCTTCAGTCGATGTTTTTATTGTCGTCTGCAAATCAAAATGTTTATATTAATATA
>CAJVPJ010000671.1:0-19215 GCA_910592205.1 Paraglomus occultum | reverse complement strand
GGAGTATTCCACATGTGGAGCAGAAGCCATATCGAGAATAACAATGGTAAAAGCGTTTATCAGCAACCATGTAATAGTTAATCGTTTTGCTGGGCGAGTTGGAATTGAACCAGCGGTGCTTTACCGAGGTTTTAAGTGCAGAAAAAAGTCCGGTCTTGTCATTAGTACTAGACTTGGTGAACCCATTTATGAGTCTGTTGCGACGAGCAAGCCATGTGGAGTATCGTCTAAAGTTATTGTCATTGTTATTGTACTCGTGTGTTGGAAGTGAGTATATTCTAGCAAACTCACTCACAAGTGTTGGTGTGCATTCTTCATTACATCCAAGGAATAGCAACATTATCGTCGTTTCATAAACTTTACCGTTATCATACGCTCTTTTGCGAATAGCGCAGTAAACGTTGTCAATTTGGGTTGACTCTATATCGCGGATATCCTCGTAAGGAATCCATTTCAGTCTTAAGACTTCATTTTCACTTTCCAAGGAGGATTGAATCAAATTCTTGATTGCTGGATTGTTAACGACCGCTAGAGTTAACGACATAGTTTTAGTTAGCGAATTTCTCAAGCCAACACTTAATTGTGTTACACTGCACACTTTACATTCACTGACAATCAACTACCAAAAAAGGACACCTTCGGTTGAAAATGATTGCCTTTAGTATTAGTATTAGTAAATATGCATAATTCTATACCGAAAATTTTTGTCATAAGGACAGAACACGTTTATTATATTTTACTTTATTTTGCGTTTAGAGGTTAACCGTGCACGTTTAAGTCTATCTAAGGACTGTAGTTTCTATCGTTGACATATTGTGGCAAAAGTTGTGTACTAATTCAAACTATACTTAATCCTGAGGTTGTACTATAGTTTCACCAAATGTTGCCGCAAGCTCCTGTAGGAATTAAAACCCAAGTTGTTGATGTTCAAGTGTCGGTAGGCAACTTTCAACTAAAAAATGACATTGAATTTCTGACAATGACTGCAATTTGGTCATGCTGATTGTGTTTACCGTAATTCGTTACTCGTATGACTATTTACCATTGGTATTGGTATAAATCTAGAGAAATTCAATTAGAATTATGGTAATGAAGGCATATTTGAGAAATTTTGTTAGCAAAGCATATCTGTGGCTTGCTATTTAGATTTGAACGATCACCTTTAGTTTGTGCACAACGTTTGAATTACAACGTACAGTATAATCGCATTGCTTATAAGAGAGCAGTCGTGTGATAGCCCTAGCTTAACAAGACAGATAAACAAACCAAGATAATGTAATGCTTTGAGCGTTGCGTTACTAGAATATTTACTATTTTTTTTTCAAGACGTGACAGCAGTTTTACATCAGTATGATAGATGGTATTCCATGTTGTTATCATTAAGGATGGCCGGCTGTTGTGTTAACAAAAGAAAGCTTCTACATTGATTAACGTCAAGTATTCATTACGAGCGGAAATGAAAAACGTCACATATATTGGATAGCTTCTTGCAATGATTCTACTCCATTTTTTTTTTCGCGCATTGTAAACTATAATGTTAATGTAATTGAATGTAGTGGAAATTCCGGTCAAGCAGTTGAAACTAAAATAAATTAATAAAATAAGTTAAAAAACCAACTGACATACCAATCAAAATTTTCATTATGAAAAATTTAGTATTTTCAACATACACACACATAAACTGGACGTGTGTTGTTGGAGAAAAGAGCGGTATATTTAATCAAAGTATACGGTTAACTATAAAAAATATGCGAGGTATAAAACAAACACAAAAGTACATCAAGTAGTAAACGCAATAAATGGAAAGGCAACTATTATTAGTTATCTAATTTTACAATTGTAAAATTACTATTATTATTATGCCGATTAATGACATGATAAGAAAGGTGATTACAACAATAACGATAACAACAATTATGTAGTGCTGACAATCAAGAGAATGTAACAACGACGTAATATAAACGGAATAGAATATATCAATTGCATATGTGTCTGGTAGGAAAGTTTTATTAATTTGCTTTTTTTTTAAAATAACCGTACAGTCTTATGTCAATCTTTTCATGCAGTTTTTCCCTGGTTTTTTTGTCAAACCTTGAAAATTGTCAATTCAACCGCTTAATTAAGCCAGTAATAGTAATACTACAATTACGTCTACAATAGTCAAATCATTTCCATTTAAAGGTTAATTGATAGATTCTCTGTCGACCATTCGACCGGCTGCATCAATTTTGTGATATAAATTTTCGATTATCCGACCAACATTAATATAATAGAAATTCCCATGGTATGTTTACGCTCTCAGATCGAAAAAAGGCCTTATATTATGTCATTGAGTGCCGAACAGAAGCGGGAGATGTGTCAGCGAAAGCTGAAAACACTCCGATCCACTGGATGCTAGTGGTAATGTTAGACATCTATTTTATACTTTTGTTCGTGTTTGTTGCCGTGGAAAATGTGGAAATTGCAAACGCAGCACTCGACGATGATGAGATTATACAGAAATTCTTGTTGTGTAAGTCCGCAAAAAACGACGAAAATTCGAATACGTCGAATTATAGAGGAGTCCTGAGATAGCTCAAAACATCGAACTTGAAACAGAGGATTTGACAGTCATCCGACGTATTATCAATGAAACCGTTTGTATTCACGTAAACAACCATCTATAATTACCCTTGTTTAATAATTTCCCAATAGTCAAATCCTTCTGATTAGGGAACACTTTAATTAAAAATACGAGATCTTTTTTTTTTTGACAAAACTGAATCTGTAACCACTCTTTGATCTTTCAAAAAGCATTCTGCTTGGCAGGATTATTGGATATTCGTTAATTCCCTGAACGTTAGCGGTCTATCGTTCAAGATTCAATAACTGTCTCGTCATGGACCTCCGAATTCATAATCTCCTCACGGCAAGAAAAGATGGACATTGTGCGTGTAATACTGATGATCTATTACAACCCCCAAATGAAAGGCAATGTAACGCAATGCAAGAAAAAAAAACAACATCGTGCAACGGGGTCTTTTTAAGCAGCAAAAAAGAAGGTCCAGTACGTATTGATTGATGGGATCAGGAACACAAGTTTGACCAGCAGACTGTAAAGGTGGATGCTGACATAACAATGCAGGAACGCCAAGTTTCATCACCATACAAATTACAAATAGTCGTGACAAAGTTTTGGGGGCTTGTAATAATTAACTTGTAAATTGTCTTTCCATACTTTGTTTATTTCATTCCTTAATCCCAATATCAAATTAATAACTGTTGTTGGCATCTCGATACAACTCTCGAAACACTGTGCGAAATTCCGCCCAAAAAAGCCAAAAAAGAATATTTTTTACTACGGGATTTACATTATTACGTCATACAAAAGCTTGCGCCCAATAAATCATTCCATGCACAGTTACACGAATAAGAGCATTTGTTTGCTTTTTTGCATTCTTTTTTCCAATTACACGTTTTTACCATTCCGTCCTTTGCTCCCATACAACTACTGCTTTAGCAGCAGGTCTCCCATACTCTGTCCTAACAAAGATAGTCTTTCAAACTGTCACCTACAAGTAAACTAGTGTTTTGGCTGCTGCGGACTACATTCTGGATATTCGAGAACGTAATCAAGCTACTGGTAATGTACACCATTAGTAATTTTTTCCTCCTCGGAATGGCCAGTTGTACCAGTTTGCTCTTTAATGCGTCCGTCGAGTGAATGATTAGACCACATACTTGAAGAAAGGGAACGTGTAGAATGGTTTTTATTATAGTCATTCTGGCCGCGACACACGATACGAGTGTCTCTGATATCGTTTCTCATTATTGTTTTCATAGTCAATTTTCCATTTTTAATTCATAGCATTCATGCATGCGTATCCTCACATGTCTATAGTCCTCATATATTAACTTTTATTATTGTTGCTTACAACAGGACAAAATGGGCAGTAGAAAACGACGGCGCACGGTCTCCAGCCTAATCCCGCATCCTGTCGTTACTCGCCCAAGCGCTTGTCCCAGCAGCATAACACGCGCGTGCAATCTGCCACCAGAATGCATAATAAAAATCTTAGTATATTTGCAGGCGTCTAGTCTTCATTCATGTCGAGAAATAGGAGCCGAAACCAAATACCGCCAACACGGCCAGGACGACATAAAATCACTGAGATCCTGCATGCTTGTGAACCGAACGTGGTGTGAGATTGTGGCACCTATTCTTTGGCGTCGACCGTTCAACTATCAACCGATGAAGACTGGTAGATGGCTGATCGATATGTATCTTCGATTTTTGTCGCCGGAACAGAGAAAGTATTTAGGAATAAAACTGTTGGATAAATCGACTCCGCTCTTTGACTATCCCTCATTTCTACGCGAATTGCATTATCAGGAGCTGTATATCGCAATATTCGACTGGGAAAAATCTCATTATAAATCAGAAGCCGAGTTTGAGAAACGCGTGGCCGAGTGGACTTCCAAGACAAGGTCACACAATGACTTGGCGAATTATTTTCCCATTTCCAAGATTGGCGCGGAATTAGCAAAGATGTTTCTATCCAAATGTTCGACGTTCGATCTCTTGTGTTTGGGCACATCTCGTATAGAATATAAATGGAATGAAGTGCAAACAGCGCACGTCGCTTTGCCCACATTTCCTGGAGCGAGAAAGGCACTCTCACAGCTTTGGGGGTTTGTGTGTTCTGGAGATTACGAGAAAAGGGAAATATTTGAATCCATGTCGGAATATTGTCGTGAAATCTCTGTATTGACGGCAGATGGACTATTTGAGCGGGAAGAAGGTGTGCACGAAGCCCTTTCGACATTGATTCGAAGTCAGAGGAAGCTAGAGATTTTCATTCTATGTCGATGTTTCAATACATTCAAGGTTTTGCCTTCGCTGGATAGCCAGCGGCGCACGTTACGATATTTGCAATTTACAGAATGCCACTTTATGGGAGCTGATCCTCTGCTTGTGTTACAAAATAGTGATAATGCGATCAGGCAGCTCGAGTTTGTAGATTGCAAGTTCTTTGCTTGTAGTAAACCGCGCGACAAGATCAACTGCAGACAGCTGGAAACATTGAAATTCAGCAAGTGTACTTCGATAAATGGTATTATTGATGGATTCACTGGTTGTAAATTTCCCCAGCTGAGTGGTTTAGAGATAGCGGATACTGCATGTGATGCGGCCCCCTTGTACGAGGTGCTGAAAAATGCTGGCGGTAGTTTGAGGGAGTTGAAGGTACTTTCTGTGAAAGGTATCGGATCGGGGAGCACGCTAATTGAGCATTTGGCCAGACATTGTCCTAATCTAGTAGTACTGCATCTCGCACTTCAGCACGAAGCGCTGAATAAATTGTGTATTCTGTTTCGAGCAACAAAGAATTTAGTAGAAATGGTAATTGATAGAGGGACGGACGTTAGAGTGGTGCACGATATGAGCAGTGTGTTGAGCAGTCTGGGGGCGGATGTGCCGGCTTCCTTGCGAGTGTTGTCTATAGGAACGCATTGCGCATTCCAAATTCAGGCAGTGAAGGTATTTCTTGGACAGTGTAAAGCACAAATGAAGTCGTTAACGTTGTATAGTTATGGGGGTGAGGATGAGAACAAGGAAGTGATAACGGGATATGCTGGAAGGAGAAAGTTTAAGATAAAGAAGGTTCTGCATAATCAATCTGCAGTTGCTAAATTGTCGGTTGATTTTGACTGAGTGAGGTGAATGACTGTATAATAGAAGTGAAAAAGTGGGATATATGAAAAGAGATGTGTTTTTTTTTGTCAGTTTATTTATGTTGTTGTTCTTTGGCACAGTGATAAAGTAGGAGTTACTGTTCGTTTAATTAGCTAATTGTAGTTAAATAATTTGTCGTGAATGAATAATAACGTAGTAGTAGTAGGAGGCTCTTTACAGTTTTTTTTAACGTCGAATTTTACTGTAATAAACTATGAACTGTATGTCTCAAAACATGTTAATGTATGGTTTACAATTTTTCATGACCAGCACTCACACTTGTTAACTTTACAGCATTTCTTGTGTAACCAACCATATTTAGCGATTGCCTATAAAGTATTATAATATACGATGACTTGTTCAAGTAAGTGACATCATTCATTGCTATCAAATTTATTACAGAAATGTGTAGCAATCATTGTAAACAGTGAAAGTAATATCTTTCCGGGTTAGTATGATTCAATAGTAAATAGGGATAGAACATATTATACATGAGGAAGAAAATTAAGGCAAGATTGGACAGACACGGAGTCACCAGAGGAGTATGCAATTGGCGTTTAGATGATAGAAGGCTCAAATTGTGTTGATAAAACTCTATTGAGGTTGTCAGTTTCTTACACTTTGGTACTATCCTTCAGACGTTAGTGTTGGATATTCCGTCCGATTTTGTATGTCGGCTTCAGGCGATGGCAACTCTCAAAAAGCTGATCAGTACGGTGCTTGGAAATACTTATTAAAAAGGCTTGTTCACTTTGTTTGCAGTAATTTCATGGTTTTACAAATATAAAAGTTATCGATCTTTATAAATGTCGGATTGCATAGAACGTTTTTAAAGCGAACATTTGAAGAGCGGTTGAGGATTAAGAGAAGCCATTGATCTACGAATACTTGATCATGATTTCCAAAATACTCTGAAGGAACGAAAACAACGAAAGCAGGCTATTTCTTGTTGAATCTTGCCTTAGCGTTAGTTACTTCGATTATCTATGTGACCTTTAATATATGGCATTGTCCCAAAATAAACATTATGATATCAAATTGTTGCCTGATCACAATTTTATGAGTCAACTACCTACACGGTCATTCAGCATTGCATGTAAATAAGCATATTTAAAATTTGATGATAAATCACTAGCCCGAAGAAAAAAACAACATTGGAGTCTACAAGTCTAATACTGATAGTTTTTAGTCCATACAGTTAATGTGCTGCACATCGATACGCAATAATTTAAGTACCGTAGGTAATTCCGTCACGAAAAGAGATAAACTATTCCACTCATCTCGCCTTAGCGGTTCGGGGTACCAAACCTGTCCTGATGGGACTAGAAAGCGTACTGATTATGAAGCGATGTAAACGTCTTGTATCCGAACTTCGATAACCGGTACAATGCAACTTTAGTAAACTTTGTATACCTTGGTGATCCGCGTGATGTAACACAATAATAATAATAATAAAGTCTCTCCCCGATGAGTAAACCCTGTTATTCAAACGATGTCATTAGTTCCAGCAATTGACAACTTGGTTCAATTCTCCCTGGAGGGGGTTGGATTAAGACTTGAATGGATTCCTTACGAGGAAATCAGCGATATAGAGTCAACTCAACTTAACAACGTCTATTACGCTGTTCGCAAAACGAGATATGGTAAAACGACGATAATGTTGCTATTCCTTGGAAGTAGCGAAGAATGTACACCAACATTTGCGAGTGAGTTTGCTAGAATATACTCACTTCCAACACACAAGTACAATAACAATGACAATAACTTTAGACGATATAAGAAATGGCTTGAAGGGCGCAACGGACTCATAAAGGGGTTTACCAAGTCTAATGACAATAACTATTACATGGTTGCTCGTAAACTCTTTTACCATTGTTATTCTCGATATGGCTTCTGCTCCACATGTGGAATACTCCGATGTAGTCCCGTGTGGTGCATTTGTGGTTATAAACAATTATCCGATGGGTGGACTAGCAACAATCACCAACTCGATGACTTTATTAAGAAATCTCAACTACAAACAAACTCTCCAAATGACGCCTATTTGGAATGGATTCCATTCGATTGTATTGAAGATAGGGGAGATGGATATGGAGACTTGTATGGTCTACCTATTTCTTATTACGTAATTGTTAAATTAATTCCACTTGAGATTACAGACGAGACACATGATTTATATTATGCCGAGGTAAACTATTTACTTATGCGTCATATTTATTGAATGGTTTAAATAATTATTGATTTATTATTATGTATCATTAGTTGTGCGATAAATATCCAGATATTCCTACCACAAACGTTTGGGCTACCATCGGATTTACATACAAAGCAAGCGATCAAAAGTATTATCTCATAAAAGGACATGGATTATGTCTGGCGTGTGCAGCTGCGTATAAACGTCATATAAATGCATTTTGTTGTGACTGTAAAGCACCACGACCTCTTGATTGGACAACTGGTAACAAGTCATTGGATTCAGTTATTATAGAGTCATGGAGTAATACAAGGAATAAATATGATGCATATATACAATGGGTCGAATATTCTCTATTGACAAACGTACAAGAAATGACATCATTACGCCATGGATGCACACATGTAGCGGATTTGACAATGATTGAATCAACAAGAGTGACGCTCAAAAAGATAGTTGACGAACAAAACGATCAATTTTTTGATTTTCATCAGGTAAATTATTTCACGCGTAAGCGATGCAATTGATAGTTCGTACCGTGCATTTAACACTGATTTGATTATTGCTATAACGGTTGTATTTTTATAGCTGACCAAGGAATACCCGGAGATATTAACACCTGATAATATTTGGATAATTGGGATCACTCAGGAACCATCTACTCGGAAATACTATTTAGTGTTCTACCACGACGTCCATGCAATATTGGACAGATTTATACATATTAACGAAGATGTTGAGTACATGCAATACAGTGACTTTTATGACATTAAGCAGATAGGATCTGGTGGTTATGGAACAGTTTACACTGCCAAATATAGAAACTATTTAGAAGTAGAGAATATGGCGGAAACAGTTGTACTCAAACGGTTTAACAGTTTTGACGAAACGCCGGAATTATTCATATCCGAGGTAAGCAATAATTGGTAGTATTAATTAAATCGCTATTTAATCTGACTCTATATTATTTTATTTAACAGTTCAGAAATCATGCCAAGTGTTTATATTATAACTTCCTTCAACTTTACGGAGCCACACAAGACCCAGAAACAAAAGAGTACATAATTGTTATGCAATATGCTAACAATGGTAGTCTTTTGTCTTATTTAGATCAAAATATTAACACATTGACGTGGAGAATGAAATTGGAGCGTTTGAGTAATATTGCGAATTATCTAGAGTTCATCCATCGTATGGGATTAATACATTGTGATCTTCATAGCGGAAACGTTGTTATACATGACGATGACGATGACGATGTCGATTTCTATGAATGGCGTAAATCATTGATATGCGATTTTGGTCTCGCGCGATCAGTGAATTCACGTCAACAAAATTTAACCGTTCGAGGCGTTTTACCCTTTATTGCACCGGAAGTCTTCCATACCTGCAAATTTACACAGAAATCTGATGTGTATTCTTTTGGTATCATCATGTATTTGATTGCTACTGGTGAACCACCTTTTAGAGATAGACAGTTTGATAGAGATTTAATATGCGATATTATGGGTGGACTACGACCATCGATGCCTGATTCTGCACCAGAGGAATACAAGAAACTTGCCGAGCAGTGTTGTGATGCTGATCCTTATAAGCGTCCGGATGCAAGGACACTTTGGCGTGATATACGTGAGCTTAAATATAAAGTGAGGAATGACAACACGTGGAACACTATCTATTATAACGATGTAACACCCTTATCACGTCTCGAGAAAGAGAGTAAATATTCTAGTAAGCTTTTACCTACTGGAGATTTGCCTAAACCGAGAAATAACTATGACTTGGATTCAGCTGCAGGTATGAATACAATATTTGGTTATTAATGAAGTTAGCTTACAATATTAACAATGCCCATTGTTTACTTTAGTGACTCAAACATTCTTTGAATAACCTGTAATTCACGTGTTCTTTACTCCTCATATAATTAAATAAATTAGTACGACAGGCTTCAATATGGGGGTTGAGTTAAAAAAAATCGTTACAAGGAGAACATGTTTATGCTCCAATTGATTCTATAAGGCGACTGATTAAAAACCCATTTCTCCGGCACTCGATGATTACAAGTCGGTTCGGGCGGCAATAGATGCTGACCAATGCAATGAGGCGGTCAATATTCACTGACCGAAAGAGTTTACCTAGACAGTATTTCAATACTGCTTTCATAAGTGTGGGGTGTTGACAAAATGTCTATCTAGATAAAAATTCGATTATTCATACAAACACCTCGTTTATAATTACTCGCCCAACAGTAATTTAACAACGTTCTGTATAGCAGATCACTTTATCCGCGCGCGTCGAGTTGATCTGCATTCCATTCATCTTGAAATCACGCGCGTTACGAGAATATCAATGCGTGGGAGAAACGTGTAAATTGGATAACTGGTGAATATGAATGGACATCATTTGATAAATGTTATAAGAAACAACCTAGCTTTTCGTGTAACTTAATACTAGTCTGTCGCTGGAATCGGAACCGATTCTACAGATGCAAACGAAGAAATGGTGCTTTTTCTGGTAAAGAGCCCGCACTTACGTTTTTGACTCTACCTTTTTTGAAGATTAGCCTTCTGTTATTCATAGCGATGATATTCATCAAAAGGTAATGTAAATACCTGTTTTAGAAAATAATTAATTTGGTCACCTAATCGTTCAAACAACTTTGAAGTATGATCTTACATTATACATTACAAGGCGTAAAACACTGCTTAAACCAGTTGATGTTGTATTATTGTTAACCTTTTTGGTAGGGTTTCACCTTTAATTAACTCAATGTTGCTTTTATAGAAAGCGGAAAATATGAAGTATAATCTTATTTGCCGCAACGGGTCAAAAATGTGTGGAGAAGGGGGGGGGGGAGGAGGAGGAGGAGAAACCTTTGATGACTGTTTGTTCACGTTGTTGTTATGCTACATACATAATACAGTACATCTTAATCATTCATAATGATTGCATTATTCTGGGCAGCTACTGAATCAAGCACAACATCAGGAAACTTTACAATAATAACTCGCCATGAACCGATGCTTTGCTATACGTTCTATGCATTAAATCATTTAGGTGAAATCCGTTTTCATTAACTAGTATATAAGTATATATATAAATAAGTCTACAAAAATTCAACAAACAAAACTCTCCTACATAGTAAACTGACTTGTCGTCTTATATTAAAAAGAGAATGAATAAATTGTCAAGAAAGGAGCAACAGGTCGAAAGCATGCTAATCAGAAACGAAGAAAAAAAATTTTTTCAAGTACATTAAAGCGTACTGTGCTCCATTCGACTTTCAGATCAGAGCAGACATTGAGGAACTTGGAATAAATAAAAACGATCATTGAATTAAAAAAAGGTTATAGAAATGTCACTGCTGCTTACAAGCTACTATGAATTGCATCACAAATTAAACACTGTACATAGTTTGAGAACGGGGTCAGAACGAAATAAAGTGGAATAATTACGAGTAAATGAAAGGTGTCCTTGTAAAAATACTATGCACCATCAAAGAATGAAAGGTAAAAAAAAATGAGTGGTGACTTTTATTTGCGTGGAAGCGGTTGTATGTAATAATCTACGCCCAGACCTAGACAATGGAAGAGGATGAAATCAGTACGGGATATAGAGACATTGATATGACATTAGGAAATTCGCTTTGGCTCTACTTGCCAATTCCTCCTTCCTCCCCCATCCTCTCGCTTACCTTTAACAATGAATCCCAACTACCCGTACACAAAGCCATGCCGTCAACGGAAACACCCAAACAGCTGACACGATTCTCGTGTGCTGCCAATACTCCCACACGCTCGCCTTTCAATGTATCCCAGACGTTACAATTAAAGTCGTCATAGCCAGCAAACAAAAGACGCCCGGAAATTGAGAATGCAACCGAGGTAATCCCGCAAAGAATGTTGTCGTGTGTGTATTGATTTAGTTCTCTATCAGCTCTGAGATCGAACAGCCGGCATGATGCATCATCGGAACCAGTACCAAATGCGTCACCGTTAGGGAAGAACCTGAATGTTTGCGAAAGTTGCGAGAAAGCATTATTGTTAGGTGAGCGCGGCGAGTCGGAATAAATGGGCTGTTTTGCACGGGACACAAGACACGCATGATACTTACTGTACTGCATTAATATCTGATTCATGTCCAGTAAAAGTCTGTACACATCGCCCACTCCTGATATCCCAGATTTTTGCCGTGGCGTCACAAGCACCACTAACGAAAATTTGCTGCGTTGGTGCAAGACTCAAACTCATGACATCTCCGGTATGGTCTTGAAACTCTGACACTTTCATGCCTGCGTCAATATCCCATAAAATACATGTCATATCTCCGCTAGACGTCAATATCTGTCGATCGTTCAAAAACCGACAGCACGATAAATATCCAGTATGCGATCCCAGCTCTCGTGCAACTTTTACAGACCCTTCCCTAGTACGTAGATTATAAATTGAACAGATATTATCAAGACCACCACATGCTACAAAGCCGCCCGACGGAGCATAGGCGCAGGTCATGACCCATGACGAACGAAGTGGGATGGCGTGGACCTTGTTCGTGGTCGGAGCGTCCCAAACGATTAGTTTGCCGTCTTGAGATGCAGAGACCAAGTGACGTCTATCTGAGGCCCAGTGCATGGCATAGATTTTGGCTAAATGACCCTTGAGTGTGCGGCGAACTTTCATCACGATACGTGGAAGAGAGTCAATCTCGGCTGCCATGGACCTCACTACAGATATGATAAGCAAAGAATGGTCAGATATTTTAATCGGATGCTTGGCAGATAGAAAGAAAGACGGCAAATATTTCTAGTGAATATACAACTAAAAGTGGGGGGGAGGAGAGTTTCTTCCTTGTAAAAAAAAAGTTGATAAACTGAACTGTAAAACCTGTTACTTTAAACTTCATTCTCAATAATCTCAACACTGAAATTACATAAACTCTTATATTATCCCATAATACAATTGTAAAGGTTCCCTAGGAAAACGGCATATCTATCAATCGCTCATATTCACTCATCAACTTGTGCGTACTCTTTCCACCTCTTTTTAAATCGTTCACACTCCTATCCTTTCTTTGTTAATCACATGGACATTCTATCAACTCGGAAGGGGAAAGAACAATCCTAAAAGTCATGTAAAAAAATTGTTCCTATTGATACGAAGAATGGAAGACGGAATATAAGGTAAATACATACAAGCTGTATCAGCCAAAGCATCCTTCTTCATCTTAATTTTCTCTTTCAGGGTCTCTGCCTCTTTGCGTGCGGCAGCTATTCTATCTGCAATGTCATTCATTATTGTCTTGGTATTTCACTCTTTTTTTTTTCGCAAGTGGCGACGATTCTAGATGTTTTTTCTTTGTAACGGTACAAGTGTTGTATATATATAATACAGTATACGAGTTTTAATTCCGAGTTGTAGATTGTGTTTTTTCTAGTGGAGACAGATTCGAGGTGCAGGTGATGTTTGGGAAGAACACCTTGTCACGCAGATGAGACATTCACTAGAGTCGAGAAAGAACAAAAAAGAGAATAAGTTGCTAAAGTTAATATTAATTGTGAGGGTCGTTAGTGGAACCTAGTTACTTGCCGAAAGAAGACAAAACAACTTGTTCGTAATACGCAAATAGTTTGTACCAATGAGATTTGATAAACGGAGTCAAAGTGTTGTGTCGGATATCAGTCGCCGGGGGTATGTGGAGTTAAACCAGTTGGGTTATTTTATTTAAACCACTAATTTGATGTCGTAACCCTCCTTTGTTTCTTTTGTTCCCCCTTATTTCCCATTCTTGTATGATGGCCAATTAACGTGCATTGAATTCTTTCTGTCGATCTACAAATCCCGTGATGATATTAGTACTGCTTTGTTATTAATATTAAAACCTTATTCCCTATCAAGTACAATTTGATAATTCGGGAACCAGGAAAATTCTTCTTTCATCAATAAAGTTAGTGCGCACATTGTCTTTAATCTCGGTATAAATATATGTGTACAAAATTAAACAGTCGATATTAATATTCCGAGACAATTCTTTATAATTACTGCAGCAAAAAAAAAAGTAAAATCACATTCAACAACTACTCGTATGTGATGGACTTGACGGGTGTGGGCAAGCAAGCATAAAGCTCGCACACCCTGCAACACCCCGAAAATAACAACCCACGAGGCAAAAAATTTAACGACAAACTCATTTAGAGAAAATGAGATGATCAGCGCATTATAATAATAATAATAACAACAACAACTGATTGGATGCATCCGATTGGTTACCTTTGCAAATCGTGCAGGGTTAGACTTTATTTTCCAATTACGATCATACGCTTAGCGTTGAGTTAGTATTAGTATTAGTAGGGTCTTATTTCGTAACAATGCTACACAACTTATATTTGACTGCCATATGGTAATAATAATTCGTGACAATAAACACATTGTTTAAGCTTGATGTTTCGTGCATGAAACTTTAAAGTAACCTGATAGCCGAAATGTGTTAATTTTGTGACAGCTAATGAATAATTATTATGACATAAACTAGAAATCAGTTAATACGTCGAGCCAGCTAATTAGAGCTGTAATCAATCCTCGGAATTAATTATTCACTGGCAATTGGTGTCTTGATAAGGGGTTCTATACTTCAAGGCTTAATTTGACTTGTCATTTTGACGAGTATCGTGCAGCAGAAAATTTAACAAGTGAGACTTATTAATAATTGGATGTCCAATGAGAGCTCAACTCTACTGTAAGGAGAATTCCAAAGTCAAACCGAGATGTGTTAAAGTAATCATCTTTGTTTCGTAATATGGATCACATCTTTAACATTTCTTACATCGTTTCCATGTCGGATATCGGTTAAACGTCTGAACTCTGGCCCAGAATTTCTACGCGTACTTGCAACCGACTGATTGCACGATGAATAGTAAAGTTACAAACGTCATTTAAACTTTACGGCAAGCTTGCGGCAAACGACAACAGGCTCTGCGACATTATTGAATAGCGAATGCTGTATTTACTTTTCGAGGACGTGTTTGTTAATACAAACACACACAAATACCCAAACTGGAAAGAACACATACGGTGGCGGGAGTGGCGGTAGTTGGTATCTCAACAAACTGCTATCGTATGACCTGTCCAATGAAAGACGAATTTCACTGTCATCGTTATACAATGAGTCCTAATCAAGAAAAGAGGATGAAAACAATCTAAATTAGGTAAAATCAAAGCATTGTTGTTATTGAACGATCTGATAATGAATCATTATCATAACGGATGACAATAATTAATAATGCTAATGATAATATTAACACATTAATATTATATTTGCTATGCTTTGTTCGGAGGGTCATTCAAGTACATGGGAAGTGAAATAAAGACATGTCAATTGTTGAAAGCGCAAGGCGTCCCATATTATATTCAATCAGACAGAAAAATAAAAAGTATTGTTGATACAAAATTGGTTGTAAAATGAGAGAACTGACCCCCCGTGGAAACGAAAAAAAGAACACTCGTGATCATTAGACGCTCATTTGTTGCTTTAGTAAGCAGTTCTGTGCGATTCTGCGGCTACTACGGAATGCGAAACTCTACGGTTCATTGAAGTGGTTCGCAGTTGATTAACCGGGAGTTTCACTCGATTGCCCAATCATCGTGCATGTCAAATATTTGCGGCGGACAAATCATAACCGTTCTTGTCCCGAGATTTAAGCGTTGAATTAATTATTTCATAAGGGCATTCGTTAGCCCAGCCCCACTGTATACAAGAATGTTGTTGATTAGTTGAAAACACATAATCGACCGGCAGGAACGCATTACTATCGCTAAAAAGTGCCCCTGTTCTTGATAAAAATGGCCGGAAATATTTATTATGTTCTTCTCTATTAAAGGGGGTATATATTACTTTACGCATCAATACAGAGTAGTTGTTGCGATCCTATATAAGGTTACAGTCCATTTTACTAGTAAGGAAAAAGTGATCATTATGATTATTGTGCGCTTACATAATTATCATAATTAGTGACTCATCGCTGTCAACATTACAAGGACGTGGTCTAACAACCAACGCTTGTTCTTGAATTGGTTTATAATAGCAGAAATTACTAACCGTCTTCATCATCATATTTACAATTGATAAGAAGTGGGCGTAAAAGTTATTTTTCATCAACGGATCGGGCAAATTTTATATTTTCTTTACGTACGATTTTCAGACAAACTAATTATCCAAACCGAAATACTATATGATAACCGATTTTTTGTCACCGCCAGTATTTTCGCAAGTCAGCAGTCAAGGGCGCGCGATCCATGTATGGGTTGTTGCAGCATACATCAAATGTCAATTATAAACAAGTTTGAGCTTATGAACATTCTCTGTCCGAGAGAATGATATCGGGACACCGTTTTCTGGATTGCAACGAACGAATACTTTGTGTCAGATCAATTTTGACATTGAAAGTTGGATTGTCTGAAATTAATCTTCCCTGATGAGTTAATTATTTTTCTGCGTTTGTGTAGAGTTTACTAACTCACGTACAATTACCCGACAATGATTTTATCTGCTCACATATTTGATCTTCCAATCGCTTACACAAGAGATTTTTCCACAGTCGTAATGAATCAAGTTACCATTCGAATACTCTATCCTTACTTTCGTGATATTGAACAGGCCAAAAACAATTGACAATGTATTCAATCTAATTATATTCCTCAATCGAAGAAGACACGGGTATTAGATTGTTCTCTTAACACAATTGACACAGTACGTTTCGTTAAAGTTCTTTGGCGCGTCTCTATTAACAGGGGGGGGGGGATTCCGAAACCACTGCCGTTAATCATTTGGCTCCTCCGCTCATTGATTCCTTGACGTATTTGCTTGGCCACACGTAGCTAGGGTGTATCAAATTCGACTACTATTCTTGTCCAAGTAACCAATTTCCACAAAAGCGACAAAGTCTTCGCTATCAGGAAAATAGGAGATGTTTCCTTTGCGTATGTGTATAAAATAATGATCATGCTTGGGTAACTCTAATACTGACAGCAAAGTTTTAGCTTCCTTTGGAGCAAATCTTTATAATAAATTCCTACGCGCAAAGAGATACTGTTAAACAAACGTTGATTTACCAAGTAAATTTTCTTCCCAAAATAATTTCCTATTTTCTTTTGAATGTAAACCTGCGGCGACTTGTTCCCTATTACCTCCGACAGCACGATATTTCAAAGACATTATCTTGGCAATCTCTGTGTCTTACGGTTCTGCATAATTGCTTCATATTCGTAATAACAACGCGACACTCATTATACTCGTAATGAGTTCGTTGTTCGTACTAGCTTGTTAGAATCTCGTATTCATCCAAAGTCTTTGATACTTTTTCGTAAACTCCTAAGAAAATGCTACCGCCAATTGAAATCCACAGCACACGTGGGCCAACACCAGAGAATAACGCACGTATTCCCTCTTCTTCCACGATTCTACGGAATGTTGATACTATTCCCGAGTAGTTATGAACCATGTGATACTAAAACCCAAATCCAAACTTGGTATGAGCAACGTCATCAACATAAAAGACAAAATTCTCTTCTTACATCTTCACCTTTGTAGAAAGCATCAATCGTGTCTTAACAACATCTAAAGGAGTTGTAATACCAGCAGCGGTACCTCCTGCAATTGAACCGCAGATCGCAGCCTCCCATGGTTCGACGCGTGCTCTGTTGCTTTTACGAGCGACCGTATGTTTCAGGAATTCATATAGCGGAAACTGTAGACATGTAAATGGGATCTAAGCACCAGCAAAGCGTTCATTAATATGTCGCCATAAATATTTTTGAATTCGTTTACCGTCCAAGTCAAACATACTTTCAACAGACCTCTCGTGCAACCGTGCTCCAGTACCCACGATATAAACCCAGAATGCCGTGCTCTTTCAACGTAAAGGATGCAGCAGCGAAAGAAGAGGATAAGTGATAAACTTGCATTCGTTGCTTGATGACTTCCGTTGGGACGCGTATTATACACGCTGCCTGAAGACAACCGAAAAGACGGGTTTACGAGTCAGCCGATGGAGGATATCAATGCCCATAAATTTTTAAAAAAAAAACAACAAAATTAAACTGACAATCTCTCCAGCTGATGCAGATGCCATATGGACAAGTGGCGGAGGGTAAGCATTAGAACTGCGTTCAGTCAGCAATTTTTTGAAGCGTTCGTATGTGAAAAAAAATACCGCAGCTTGGTATTACGTTCAGGAACTTTGGTTAGTTTTCTAACATACAAAATTATACATTTCATGGCTAAGAAACAGACGTGGAATGTGATATAATAGAATATTACACACACATGCTATAACTTACCGCTGGGTGCACTTCCAATGATTACAGCACCGAGTCCACTGTATATACCACGAAAACCGCCAGCCGCATAGAATCCTGTCCTTGACTGTAACCTCGTTTTAATTGTGTCTAATGGATACAGTGCTGTATCAACAGCAGTGCCCGCTAGACCGCCTGACTTCCAGTTCAATCATGAATGCACTTCCTTAGTAATTTCAATAGTTTGCATAAGCACATATCTCTTTTCAATTGATCAAGAAGAATTATTACCAATAACAATTGTTTACTATTAAGATGGGTATTATTTGCACGATCAGCCATTAAGATGTTTTAACAAAAAAGCGAATGACTGACAATTCTACAGATATAATTTTCAACTTCCCAAAAAGGTTACAACTCCGATGAAGTAGAGTACCGTAGAACAAAGGATTGATGAAAAATACTCACTAGGTGAATACATGCTTCGGGAACGCAGTATGAGTTTCGATCAAAAAATTTCTTGAAAAAAATTTTCCCTGCAACGTCACAGAATGTGATCAGAAAAAAAGCCTAAGTTTTTGAAAAAGAATGTTGTATTATTCGATCACATGGGAATAAGTCATTTCGATCATATTTTAATTTAGTACATCGTGCTGCTGAAAAAGGTGGAGAAGGACAATAGTACATTACTGGATATCCTGCATGTTAGCGATCTGAATATAAACACAGTGTCCAAGCATACTACCTCATTGTAATCAGCATGAGTGACAAAGATATCGCTAGAAGTCTTAGGTCCACTGCTGCCCTGCAGCTAGCTAGCCCTCCTCCTACCACCAGATTATTTCTCAATTTCTCCAAATCTTCAAGCATATTATACGGATGTAGAGACGGCTTAATCAGACCGTTTGACTTCGGAGCAAGCGCAGGCGGATTTCATCTGTCGTCATATTGAACAAATTGGCTCTTGTTATCTGTTGGTTAGTGCGATGAATGGATCTGTATGTATATAAGACCTGGTT
>CAJVPJ010000670.1:0-19233 GCA_910592205.1 Paraglomus occultum | reverse complement strand
TCCTCAAATTGAAGAAGCTGTATCTTTATGGGCGGAGCAGGCAATTCAAGATGGTATCACCTTTAATGGTATTATTTTACAAAATAAAGCAAAGAAATTAGCTGAGTTAATGGAAATTAGAAATTTTTTAGCTTCAGATGGATGGCTCTTTAGATTTCGACAACGGAATGATTTACGAGTTTATCGACGCCGAGGCGAATAGATAGTGTAGACAAATCACAGCTTCCACAATAGCACATTGAACTTCAACAAATTCTTTCACAGTATGAACTAAGCGATATATACAACTGTGACGAAACAGCTCTTTTTTGGAAAGCTGAACCAAATCATACTCTAGCTCATGCACCGATCTCTGGAATGAAACGACTTAAAGATCGTGTTTCGATTATGGTTACATGTAATGCAACTGGAGACCACAAGCTACCGTTATTATTTATTCACCGAAGTCAGATGCCTCGATGTCTAAAAGGAATTCTAAAGTCAAGCCTTCCAGTTTGGTATTATTGGAATGCCAAGGCTTGGATGGTGTGATCAATTTTTGGTCATTACCTAAACCGTTTAGATTCGATGATGAGACATGCTAATCGCCACATTTTGCTGCTTGCTGACAATGCAGCATCGCATAAACCTGAAGAAGTAATTAATAATCTAACTAATATTAAACTTCACTTCTTACCTCCAAATACAACCTCAGTTTTACAACCACTCGATCAAGGCATTATATACAGCTTAAAAGTAAGCAATTTCTCATCTTAATCCTATTTAACTCGTTTTTTATTATTTAATGCACATTCTTAATCTCTTCATAATAGGCACATTACAGGTCACTACTGTGTGAGAATCAAATTGAAGAATATGATTTATTACGTACTCATATGGAATTTACCACAGAAACATCTATATCGTCTCAACAGTTACCTCCGTTGACAATTTTTAATGCTATTAACTTTGCAGCTGGGGCTTGGGATCAGGTGAAACAAAGAGTAATACAATCATCATGGCAGAAGAGTGGAATTTTGCCACTGACGGTGCAGCCGATGACCAATGAAGCTGAAGAAAATCTCGAATCTGAAGTAATCAATTTAGTAGCGCAGCTACCATCAGAAGAACCCATGAATACAGTCCGTGAATATATTGATTTGGAGGAAAGTATTTATAATGTCACTGATTATAATGAAGAACGAGACTCACGCATTATGAGAGAAATTGTAGCAACTATTCAAGGACATTCGGATGAAGAAGAAGAGGAGGAGGAGGAAGTGAGAAAGGTGTCATCAGCAGAAGCTATTAATAGTGTTGACAGTCTTCTGTTATATTTACGACAAGAGAAATTAAATACAGAATTGCAAACCTTAAACAAATTACGTAAAAGTATTCTTGGAAATATTATGCAGAAAAGAAGACAAACAGTCATTCATGATTATATTTAATCGAAATAAAATTTGATCGCCATAATAAAATCAACAATTTTTATTGGATATTCGTATTGACTAAATCACGTGCAATATTTGCTTACTTTCAGAATAACGAATCTTTCAGATTACCGAAGAAATTTTGCGGAACGGACGACTTCGTTAAAGTGAATTTCACTGTGTATTTGAATGTTCTAACAGTAAACATGCGATTTTGTTTTGGCACCTTTTAATTCAATCCATATTGACATATTTAATTTATATCCTTGAAAATAACAACTGTTGTCTTCTTACCTGCAACTGAATCCGAACCATAGCTATTTCTTGGTTTAGGCAAACCTTCAGTAGGCAAGAGCGTGCTAGAATATTTACTCTCCTTGTCGAGACGTGACAAGGGTTCTACATCATTGTGATAGATAGCACCCCATGCACTGACATGATTATCTTTTCTGGAAAATATAATGCCAAAGTTGTCTCTCCATTTTCTGGACGCGTATCAGGATCAGCATCACAACACAACTCAGCAAGTTTCTTGTATTCTTCTGGTGCGTAATCAGGCATCGATGGTCGTAGTCCGCCATAATATCGCATGCTAAACTTCTATCGAACTGCCTATCTCTAAACGGTGATTCACCAGTAGCCATCCAAATACAGTCATCCCTCGTTTATATCCCCCCCCCTATTGTAACCCACCCTCGGATATATCCTAGCTTTGGGGCTGGACGGATTTCCCCTATTATATCTCAGTATAAATTTCCCTCATTTGTATCCCAATCGATATATCCCTATCCCCGAAATTTCCCATATCCTATAGAAATATAGTGATCATATTTCAGTTATATCCCCTCGGTAAATTTGGCTTACTATATATGTCAACTGTGTTACATAAATATTTTGTTATTTCTATCTATAGTTAAACTATCCTTTGTGTTGGTCAGTCCTGGACCTGATTAAAATAGCATGCATGTTTATATCGATATGACCTGATCTTTTAATTATAATCTATTGCCAAATAGTAATTAAACAGACCATCTCCCATATCCAAAAAATTAGTTTTTTGCCGAAAGAATAATTACTTTTCAATTAGATTATGTAGCATTGTTATAAATAAAGACGTCTCGATTTCAATATAAAAGAATGCATTTCCGCGCTTAGTGTTTACGAAATTGTTCAAGCGTCAAACGTCATTACCAGAGTATATGAACCAATAAATTTCTTGTACTATTAAAACGAAAAATGCATTATACTATTTACTATATTCAGTTATATCCCACTTCAGATATATCCCCAAAAAGTCTAACCGTCCCAAAGTGGGGATATAAACGAGGGATGACTGTATGTTGGGAGTAATTACTTAGTAGCATCAGGTGATATAAAGCGATTTTGTTGGTGAATCAAAATTGTGGGCAAATTTTCCGACAATACAGTCTAAGGGATAAGTATATTAGTTGTTTGTTATTATGTGATTTATAGGGATTTTAGACCTATTATATTTGGTACAATATATACGATTAAAACCAGGATTGTTAGATGAGTTGTACAGGTTAACCGCTAGATACCGGATAACTGACAACAAGTAATGAATTGGTTCATTTTGACACCACACGTTTCATGTAGATGTACGATTTAAATAGCGGTAAAGCTTACAAAAGATCGGGTCATTTAATCAGTGCATATTAATATAATTCATATGATACTGCATATACTGTAGTTGTGAAATAATAGGATTATAACTTTATTAATGCATGTATTTTTGTAAACTCAGACGGGAACATGATGTCACTGGCGCAGTAACGATCTAACTTCCGTTCTGCTCTCAAGACTCCAGCAATGACACGATCAACATTACTATCAGACAAATTTAAAATAAATCTCACGGGAAAAGATCTAATTCGTTTTATTTAAAAAGCCCAAGTAAGAAAAACTTTATTAATTTCTTAACAGAACAAATGTGTAATGGGAAGTTTTTACCTAACTCTAAATTAATAAAATTTACCGGATGTATTATAATTTTAAAAAATATAACAACATTTCATTAGCAAATTATAATTTTTATCTGCTGCTGCATTAACCATCTCTACCCAAAGTGGACTTTCCAGTTTATCGTTCCAGAATTCTTCAATTATTTTTCGTGCTTTTGGCAAATTCCCCATGGGAATAGCTGGCATTTTTGATGGATTTTTTAAGATATACATCGTACGCACGAAGGAATGTAAATCGTCAGATGCATTAGGTACATAAAGACCAAAATTTCCTCCTAGAATATCTGGTGATGCAAACGTACTTGTCCCTTCATACGTGTATTTTTCATAACGATCTGTGATTCGAATTGATGATCCCCAGTCAACAAGTACAAGGCTGTTGTTATCACTATCTAATAAAATGTTTTCGGGCGCACATCTCGATGATAAATTTGCTGCTTATGAATGAGCTCTAAATGTTGAAGGAGCTGTAGTGCATGAGATACTTGGAATCCGTCACCAAATCGTTCACAGACTGGGCGTATAATCATTGAATTATCATCATGTGCGATGTATGTTGGAACATTCGGGAAATTACCCTCATTCAAGAATTTTAGTGTTTCCACCTCATTACTCGGACTATAGCCACTGTTAAAAACCTTTATGGCTGATGAAGTATTTTCCCAGTCAATTTTATACACCCTTGAAGATGCACCCATACCCAAGTATTCCTTTAAGCGTATTCTTGTAAAATCTTCCTGCGACAGATTGAAATCAATAGACTTAGGTCCAGCCATCGTTGTAAAAGGCGAGCTGTAATTGATCAACACCCAGAAGAGGCGCAAGCCAGTCTTAAAATTGGTCGTATGCTCACTATACCGATTGGTTCTCCTATCATATGCCATTACATAAAAGTAAAACCCGTCTGAAAGAAATACTGCAAAAAGCTCTCGCAATGGCTGTTGGCGGATAAGGATACGAATATAATTCAACAACTGACCCTTGTCTTCATCAAGCAAATGAGAGAAACTCTTCCTCTTTTTCACCTCCAAAAGCGCTTGTACATACATGGTAAGATACGCATCGTTTATAATATCGTCTTCCATAAAGACACTGATATCCGGTTTATATCCACTAAGGTATACATTAGTGTGTGTATCTCTTATAGCGATGCTCTTTGAAAATTTTGGGAGATTCTCCATCAGTCTATTAAACCATTCCTGGACTTCATCTTCTGTATCAGTTGGTACACTATATTTTCGCAGATAAGTATTAACTGTTCCATTTGACCTAAAGGAACCAAGGTAAGTATTATTCTTGCTGAGAAAATATTCCACGTCAACACTTTCAAATACGGTGTTCTGGTAAGCTTTTGCCTGTGTTATGGAGACTTAAGTATGCAAAATAAGGTTAATAAAAATGGAAATGCCAAAGCTTACGTATTTGAAAACTAGTACCTGTCTCGCGTTCAGTTCTACTAAATTCTTTCATAAATCGAACCATTACTTCTGAGTTTTTTCTCGTAATTTCCGAGTTATCAACCACCGTCTTTATAAACATTGAAAGAGGTGATGTGCTCACACTACCAGAGCTACCTGAAATGTCCTAGAAAAATCACTGTGAATATAGCATGTCAAAAGTGCAATACTTTACATAAATAGACATACCATTTGACTAAAAGGATCTGAAAGATTCTTCACAGAAGCTAGAAACAAATGCCAGCGAATGAAAGATGGTTATCAAGTCATATCGCGTTCATAATAGAAAGAAACTCATACCGTACTATGCTTTTATGTACACACTACTCTATGTCCTCAACGCCCGAGTCACAAAGTCGTTACCTGGCTGAGTGTTTAATGCAAGCAGGGCAATCTTCTTTGCTTCCATCCAGTAATCTTCCTGTCGCTCCAGCGTGTCTGTCTCCCCTGAGTAACTTTCCTCTGCACCCTTCCTCAGCGCCTCTAACCTGTCCAGTTTCTTGTTAGCTCGATCCTACTCGCTTTGCGTTTGAGTGGTGTCCATGACACAGTATAGTGACTATTACGAACGCGCTACTGATCATTATATGTGTTTTAATCAATGACGTGTTAGTATATGGGAACTTTCTAGACCTTTTCACAATGTACACAGTAAAGTCCGCTTTAAGCTCCGTTCCGCCGAAAAAACTTCGTTAATGCGGACGGTTCGACTTCAATCTATATAATAATAACGGATTTTATATATAGCTAGGTTTATATTTACTCAGACAAGATATAACAACAATACTACCGATAATAATACAGGTAAGCTTTACGATAACGATGACAACACTTGTAAGTCTCGACATCTAATAGAAAAGCATAAGCGATATTAGATCGCAAAACGTTGTGGAGTAAAAATATTATCAGTCAGCAGATAATAACAGGACATTGCGATTATCATAATTGGTTCTATAATAAGAACAATAGTATCAGTGAAATGTTCAGAGTAAGGGGGTACCGACTAGTGGGGATTTACGGCACTTTGGAAGAAGTGTTGCATTTAAATGCATTTATCTGTGATAGATTATATGATGTGTGAGTGGAAAAGGTGTTGTAACTGTATTGCAATTTTGGGTATAAGATTTGCGTACATACATATATTACGTTTTCGCGAACTCAGTTACTGTGCCGGCTATCTCAATTACGTCGTCGGGAGAGAACGTGTTTGTGACATACCAATTTGAGTTTTCTTTAGGAACATATACTTTACTTGAAGATGGACGCGAATTGGCTCGTTCGCAAAATTGAGGAAAATACCATTTGCTTTAAGCAAAATAGTTTCAGTTTTAATTTCTTCTTTAATGTCGTATATGTGGATGGCCATGGCCATCGTCAGGAAATAATAACGGTTCTAATTCAGGATCTGCAAAACTAAGTGGTAACTGTTGTTCATCATTATTCAGAAAAAAGCCTATAGCTAAACGGGAATAATGAGCATCCCGTTATGTATTTCATCAGGTAAAACATAAGGCGGCATTACATACTTGACGAGTAAGTAGGGGAAATAGTGTTATGCTTGTCGCACATCTGTTTTATTTTGTGATTTGACATTAAAACATAATAACTTGTCACTATCATGGAAGCAGCTTATATTAAGCGACATGAGATTATCCGTGAAGAAATAAAACAAAAAAAAGAAGCAGCAGCTCAAAAAAAGGTTATACGAGAACAAAGATTAGCAGAAAGGAATAAAATCAGGGCGGGAGGGGTAAAGGGTGCTAAAATAATATGTAAAAAAAATTTCTTTGGTAATAGATCAGAATTCGCCAAATTACACCCTAGTACCCTAAAATCTCGATTTTAAAGACCATTTACAAAACGGTGGTTTTTGCACCAATTCTATTTTACAATCCCTTTTCTATTTGTATGCATCTATTATAAATATGTTCTAGTTTATTACCTCTGAATATCAAAAGTTATAAACGGTTTAATAAAATTTTCACTTAGTAAGAACTTTAACTTCGCCAAATTACCCCTCTACCTTATATTGGGTAACAGGCATTTATTTTTTCTCACGTATTGTAACTTGCGTTCTTTTCTAATAGTATCTACTGACGCTCTATTATATTATGCCAACCTTCTTATTAAGTCTCATTGGTTTATAAGAAAGTTTGGTTTGTGACTAGTATTAATATAGATGGCTGTTGGTGCTTAGAGAGCGCGTAAAACGACTTGGGAAATTGGGGATTAATCAAATTGTTCAGACCAATAATATTACAGATAATAATGGGGCCGCAAAGAAGATTGATTTTAGGGTATGACCCCTGCAAGTGTATCAGGATTGCGCTTTAGAAAGTGTAAAAATATGATGCAATTTGTCAAATAGCCTTCGTGTTTGATTTGTCACTTCTACAGCCGGAAAATTTCGCAGTCTGGTTAAGTAAATCACAATTGCCACATTATAAAATTGGCGTGAGCGAATTTCGTTTAAACCCCACTGTGCGCAATTCTCAATGTACGTTATCCATCGTTGTATCTCAATTCGGGGCCACCTCAAGTCGAGAACTCAGTTCTCAGTCCAGAACCCAGTCAATCCCAAACTAAGGTACAACAGTGTCAGTTATCAGCATAAAATCACTGATTTACGTGTGATTATCTGTAACCGTAACGGTAAGATCCCAATTGATTGGGTAGAATTGTGGCGATCTTGTCGAACAGTTGTGTGCCATAATAATAACATGTTTAACTTGGTGTTTAAATAGCTGCTTTTTATGCATTGGCGAGTGTAACTTTGTTGTTAATTAATGGTGTAAGTTGACGATCTTGGTGGTTGTGAATAGATTAAAATAGTTCGTAAGTGTAATATCTAAATGAAAAGAGAGGGTCGTTATGCGTAGGCTTATGTTCTTATTTAATTATTAACAGACTAAAGTACAATCAAAATATCGTTGTCCATCATAGTATTATTTTATACATTATGCAATGCAGTATCACCCAAAAGTTGTCGATTAACCCCTTACATTTGTGCAATAACATAATCATTTTTACATAAGAAATTCCTGATTCTAATGCGTCATGATAAAATTATTAATTGTTCTATTAAAAATTGAGTTTCAGCAAAGTAACGAAAGTTTATCAATACATTTCTATTTTATCCGTACTCGTAACCGAAGCTTAAAATCAATTTATGTCAGTTAAAACCGATATGCCATGGATGCTTTTGACCGAATTTTTTTTTAATCAGGTCTTGATAGTTAAACATTATGCAGTAAGCACAATACATTAATTAATAATTGATACTTATAGTAATGCTATATAATATTGGCAGTCTGCAATGCACAAGTATTATATTATGCGGGTAAAAAAACCCATTCATTTACGTTCGACGATTTGTCTGTAGTAAGCATGCTGGACATTAAATTTGTGACAGCGCGATCGCTTATCAAATAATCTCTATGATACCCGCATATAAACAAGGCCTCATTAAGTGGTCTTTATTATTCGGCATAATTATTGATCATAGGGATAATAGCTTAATCTTATTTAGTACTTATACCATATTTAATTACTTGACTATAACATGATTCAATTACATGTGGCACAAAAACAACGTAAAGATCGAATAAGATCGGTTTATAAGTAAGTCATAAAAATCCACCCGACGCATAATCGATAATAATTAATTTAATTCGACTCTAATATTATATTAAATTTTAACTATTCCTTCAAACTTTATCAAACTCCAAACGTATTGATATTAACTCCGAAAGCATCATTGTCCACAAAGATCTGGTCATATCTGATATCATTATCCAGAGTTAATATCAAAAAGTCGTGTGCTGACATATTTGGCGTTTCCATATATCTATGTTCACTCAACGTCATCTCGATATTCTCCAAATAGTCCGTATTATTAACATCTGAAAACGAATTCGCAGATTGGGTGGGTACAAATGGTGGAATCGAATTATATGGCTCGGGAGGAAAAGTAGGCAAATATGTATTAGAAAGAAATGGTGATGTTGACGATTGCGGCGCGAAAACTGTAATTGGCGGATTGACGGGTGCCGTTACTGTTGGGGAGGATGCTACTGGAGACATATTCCAATTAGAGATCTGATGGTCGCTAGATTTGTATTCATCTTGTGGGTTTTCGTGTAATACAATTAAAGGGCGAGACTGAAAATGAGGAGGCATGGAACTGGAGAATGTGGACGTTGGTGAAGGTCGAGTTATCGGTGCATCTTTGAAGCAGATTTCAGTGTCGTAAGTCATGTTTTTCGCATAAATTGGGTTTGATTTATTTTTATGCTCGTGTTGCTCGTCGTTTGTAGGTTTAGTAGTAGCATTATTATTCTCTCTTTTCTTGTTCTTGTACGGTCTCCAATTCTTATCGCATAAACATGCTGTCTGTCTTCGAACTTCCATTACTAAAGCGGCCGTCTTTTCTGCAATTTTCTTATACTCTTTCTTCACACTAAGAGGTTGAGCTCTCCATGCATCTCCAGCCAATTGACTAACCTTCACCATACGAGGATAGGTTCCATTTTCGTGAAGGTGCTTGACAAATTCACGGCGAAAAATAATGAATGCGTTGCAAGGTTTTGAAGGATCTTTGCGGCGACAATGCTCTGAAACAAGATCTTCGGGACGCAGTTGAGGTGGACAAGGGATAATAATTGGTTTAGAAACAAGAGAAGGTGAGGGAGAAGGCGGAGAAACAAAATTTGAATTTTGTTTGGATGTAGTCTTGGATTTAGGCATTGTCGTTTTGACAAAAGAGTGGAATGTACGAAAATTATTAAAGTAGGATGTGTCTGAAAAATATGGGCAATTCGAGATATATATATATATATATATATTTATCAGAGATAAAACTGTACAGAGTGTATGTATTGTCGGGGTTTGTTTATCTGTGTACAATAAACCCTCACATCTGAATAACAGGAGAACGCAAACTCTCTTTTTATACTTTCTGTGTCTCAAATCTGATGTTTCACAATCTCGTTTTACATTTTATTAATTATAATATTTTACTGGTATATTATGACTAATTTGGTATTCAATTGGGCTGGACGTCGGAGAAAGAGTCCGTTTTGTATGTTAGTAGTGATGTCTCTTTTCTCTTACATATTGGGATGACATGAGCTCTGAGAATTTGTCACTCGCGCTAAAGTTAAACGAAACCCCCTTACTTGTTGAAGTACTCTGTTTTCCAGACGCTCGGAATTATCCGCATTATTTATAGTCGGCCATATTTAATGCACAGTGGCATTCTAAAGTTGTCGAATGATTACTGCGCTATCAATGCATTGATTATCTACAATTAATCTCTTTCAATTTTATTTTATTATTGCTAACGGAAACTTTGCATTAATTCGTTTCGAACAACTAGTAAAACTTATTGATTCAATTAATCACCGGCAATCATTCGGTTCAACCGTTCAGTTCAACGTTCGGTCCATCATTTTTCTTCGCTTTTACATATAGTATAAGCCTAATCTTCTTCAGCCTCCTCCTTTCGTCCAATGAAATTGTTGTTAAGACTAACATAAACTTACTTATTAAGGTTAAGTCGCCATAAACGCCGAGAAGATAAGTGATACAATCCAATTTCTTGGGTCACACACCCGAGAATCACATGGCTTGATTGACTTGACCATGTAAGGAACTGTGGACAAAATTTTTCTGATGAATTTCTTAATAAAGACGATAAACATTTTTCGTAAAACTTAATGCGTAGATGAAGCCTGGTTTACCTGAATATGGATATTGTTTAAAGGAATTGATGAGTAACATTAAGAAATACTGGTAACAAATGAAACGCTGTCATGTAATGTTGATTAAGCATAAACGTATTACCACTCGTTATCATTGTTATTTGGACAAGTTAGCCATTTTCACCCCCAAGGAGTTCTCAAATCATCACTAATGAATAAAGGGGATGGTGCGCCTAAGGTTAGGCATTCAGTAAAACGGAGCGTTGCGTTGGTCAGATAATACCTCGGACATGCAGAGTATGTGAAACATATAACATGGATTAAAGATCATGGATCTGAAATACCATGGGAAACGTTCCAAGATATCGCATGCGACATGCTTATTAGCTGCATCACCATTAAGTTCGTCATATCTCACTTCCATTCATCAAAGTTCGCATTAGCCGTGGACAATTATAGCAGACAAGACGATGGTAATACATTGCGGCCAAATCTTTCCTAATCGGCCATCTTGTCTTTCCACTGCCAGCCAGCAATATGGTAACAGATGCATTTACTATGCGAAAGCGACAGGAAAAATACTAAAGAGCCTTTCAATTTACTGTCTGAGAAGTTCTGGAATAAGAAAGGAAATAAACGTTAGAACTATAGTGGTTATAATCATAATAGTGTAGGAAACGCTAATGTTGCGGGGTTCTCGTTATAAACATCTCAGTGTGATAATTTGCAGATCCTGCACTCACATCCAAAATAAGCGGTTAAACTAAGTGGTACATTAGCCTCCTTTTATTATCTACTACCTTATTTACTAGTCTTATGTTTCTTTTTCATCTTTAGCAAATAAATTTATACAATTCCTGCGAACGCCATATCTCATAACCAAGATACATCCTCTTGCATATTGACTTCATTTCGGTACTAATGACGTACGCATGAGTATTTATGCATTCATACGCTCATTTAGGCATTTGATTACTTCCAAATTATTCCATCTTGTTAGTCAACATTTGTAAGAAGCAATTTAACGGAGATTCGATGCACGATTTGTCGAAGAATACAGGAATCTGTTGAGATGAATGCCTAATGGACTCAATTAAACGGTTTAAAATTGTCTGCCTAGTCAATCTTTGAAATAAAGTTGTCTACAAATAATTGGTGCACACATAGAACAAGGATATGTAAATTCAGAAGGTAATATATATGTTTGCATATCGATTTAATAAAAACATCGAGCATTACAATATTAATAAGCATATTGTTAACTTACACTACGCGTATGTATTATAGCAATTAATAAAGTAAGACAAATAAGTATAACATGTTAGATTAACGAACAATCGGTTGGACACAACCAACCACGCTTATACAATAAAGCGCGATTAGTAACTAGTTTGGATAAAATATGACACATTTGTATGCAGCCTACCTTTTTAGAACGTAGTCAACGCTTAAATTATTAAGCACAACATGCGTTTGAATTAGCATGTTAGCAATTGCTCTATGTTACATAAAATTTTTAATTCTACCTAATCTGCCCCTGTTTGTCTAAATTAGAAGTTTGGTATTTTTAGATTGATCGAATGCACTCCCCACGAACAACGTTATACGTGGTGACCTATCCGTATCGATCGATTGATTAATGTATATAGTGAATTAAATTACAAATATGTAATATTACATGTTATTGACGGTGTCCATATAAAGCATAGTAAATCATCCGAATGACAGATAATGGATCACAGCAAGGGGAATCGTATGTTTAAATAATTACAATACAAACAAACTTTTCAATCGTTTAACCCAATCGAATAACGACACTGATGATTTGCTATTTTCAATGCAAGCGGTAAATGAGTTGCTGCAAAATTACAAAAAAAAAAAAAACGAAATGGAAAACGTTTATATCATGCATATCAATCAAATGTTACATGCTGGTTGATTGGGTACTAACAGTGACATAAAAGGCAAATCGCCCTTAGATTTAAATCTCATACGAACAATGCAGTATATTTTGAATGAACGTACCCTGTGCTTAGCAAAATAGATGTGGTTACAAAGGCTTGGTTTTTTTTCCTCATCGAGCCGTGTAATTATATAACTGCACAAAGCACATCTTTAACGCCCACAGTGATTGTTTTATCTATTGTCCAGCTATACAAATTGTATACGCGTAACTGCATTACAATTAAACCAAACAAAGTTAAATACTTTTGCTGTATACTCGGAGAAGGCAATATTATAATTTACTAACAATTGTTCTTTTATCATTGTATATAAAACTTATACTTGCTGCTTTCGGCTATCTTTTGGTGAACAGAATATAAAAGAGGCATTGATTATACAAAATTTTTTGTTTATGTTTATGACGTACATAAACAATATGGAATATTTTGTAAAATATGTATAATAATAACGTATTATAAAAAGAGGTTTTTATTTTTGTCGTTACTTTACTCGCCCATTTAAAAATATACAAATTTACAAACAAGCAAACTTGATTTTACGTGTGCAACAATAAACAGTATTATCAACTACAAGGATAAATATTGTATTAAGTTTAACCAAAGTTTTTTTTAGTTCTAGGTCAGTGTAGAATAACAAAAATTTGATTCCAAACAAGTTGTGTGTTGTGTGCACGCTGACAATATGTGTAAGCAATAAAAGATTTGAACAGATAAGAATGCTTGTGAAAGGCATGACAATGGTCAAGGAGTGTTTGAGAATCGTTACTTTGATAAATAGATAAGCAATTATGTAAAGCGGCAAGTATCGGAACAGTGCAGTGGCCGAAATAAATCCATACATACACGGAAAATTTTTTCGATTACGTATTGTGCATATAAAACTACAATTAAGTTTAATTAGGATTGTTAGCTCATCATTTGCTCTTTTCGAACAAGTGACGAATTGTCCATCCATTAACTTTGCGTAAATAAGACAAACACAACCGTGTACAACCTGAATTTTGCAGCAATATTTATGTCAGTGTATGCTTAATGCAGATAAGTAATCGTAGTTGCTTCCTGTAATAATACAATATAAACAAATTTAAGTCAATAGAATGTGTTATTACGCGTATTTAGTTAATAATTCATAGAATGCATGACTAGTGCATTCGGTCACTCTTTAAAGTATTTCTTGTTCTGTATATACAACGTAATACTAAATATTGTGTATCGTTTTGAACTTATTTGTTGTGTTCTCCGAAACGCATATGTAACAGATTCTTTAGTCAAATAAAGTAAATAGTATATAAATTACACATACAAATCTTTTTTTTTTGTTGGCACTATAATCTATTTACTGCTGCTCCACTAATTACAACTTTATTATAATATTTATTTTAGAGTACAACTGATGGCTTAAAAATAATTGTTACTTACATAGTGTGTCAAACAAGAAAATTTTTTCGAAAAAAAATCAAAAAAAGACTTTTTGTTCTTTGTGCTAATAAAAATTTTTTTTTCTTGTTTGTTGTGGGAATAAAATTCAATGGCCAAACATGTTTATAGGAAAGTGTAACCGATCTCTATGCCAACAGATGTAGATGGATAATATAATATCCGCCCAAAGAGTATTGATTTTAAGAGACATAAAATACTTATATATTAACTATAAGTAATAAAATCGGATAATCTGCAGACTTATAATAAAATGTATAAATACAAGTTGTGTAACCAGTCGCATTTCATACACGCCAAGAAATGCAATAGTCAGCTGCTGGCTATACATTGTTTGCCTAAATAAATATAACAAACAATCAATGTTTTATACCAATAATTATGAAAGCCTATAGTCTCAATCAAGGGCGCAATAATATGTTTCGTTTATTAACACATGTCAAACAGCAAACATTTTTAGCAGTAGCAGTCACTCATGCAAATGTCGATTCTTTGTTAATGGGTGATGGTTTTACCACAATCCGGAAATGTGCAACATACCGGTGAAAGTCGATCACCTTTTAGTCCGAATATCACTGTAAGTCTATACAAGATACACTCACCAGCAGAAATAAATAAAATTTTAGTTGATCAATTAGTAAAACATATAAAAAATCTGTATTTTTCAAAAACCTATATCAGATGTATTTACTCAGTAAACAACAAAAAATTTTGTATTGATATGAAGGTAATTGATTGGTCTTCATAGTGAAGCGGTAATTTGATGAAAAAAATATACGAATTAAACATATGATTTCATTGACATAACATATGTATAACATATATACTAGCAGTTCAGCGAATCACAACGTCACTATTGAAACTTGTATAAAATTATTATTATCGCTACTCTTCCTGAATATAAAGACTGCAGTTCATTAACTTCATATTAATACAAAAATTCACCTTTGTTTACTTAGTAGATACATCTGATAAAAGTTTTTGAAATAATAGATTTGTCATATGCTTTCCTAATTGATTAACTAAGATTACATTTATTTGCCTGGTGAGTGTATTACCGTAAACTCTCATGAATAAGGGCCCCCCTTCATCATATACAGTCATACCTCGTTTATATCCCCACTTTGGGGCGAAGAGTCTTTGGGGATATAAATGAGGTATTTATTTAAAACATGCAATTTTATTGATTAATAAATTTGGTTAATAAAGTTTGGCGTTTAGCCTTTTCTACAGACTCATCTAAACGTCGATTTATATTACGTATATACTTTACATCATTTTCTGTTGTAAAATCTCTTTGTCCTAAGAACCTTTTAACTACATCAAGTGCCTGTCTTCCCGTCCACATTAAAATTATCGTTTCCTCCTCGTCACTTGAGTCTTCTTCAACGTGTTGCTGCGAAACGCCTTCAGATACCCTGATCGCTTTTCAGCACGATTTGATATTTTTGCTAATTATTTTAACGATGGAAAGTTTGTGTAGGACGTAAAATAGAAATAACATGACAATTTTTTTAATACTCTCATAATAGATAGGTTTGTGCAACAGTTAATAGTAAATAAATAATAATACTGTAATAGGGGATATAACCGAGGTATGATAATAATAGTTTATTATATGATATGGGAATTAAAAATATCAGGGATAGGGATATATCTGAAGGGGACACTGATGAGGTAAATTTATATAGAAATGAAATCCGTCCCGCTTCACAGGTGGGATATATCCGAGGTTGGAATATTAAAGGGTGGGGATTAAAAGAGGTATGACCGTAAGGGGCTCTTATTCATGAGATAGGTTGGTTGTAGATTTTTTTGCATTGTTTTTAAGTCACCAACCGTCACGTAACAGTTGCCCGCGTTATTTTCGTTTATTACATAATCACGAGCTGCATATATCATATATGGCGTTATTGGTAGTGGGGGGGGTTAGCCGTTTTCAAATCTTATCACATAATCGCCAATTTCATACAGGGGGGCGCTCATTCATGGTGGGCTCTTATTCATGAGAGTTTACAGTATTTAGTAAAAAAAGTTGTCCAAGATTCGTTTTTCTAAGAAAATTGATCGAAAGAATGTGAAACGTGGTTGTACAGATGCATACTCAGTTAAAATTTTTTATTAGACGTAAAAACTATATATGCCATTACGTGTTAAGGACGTTGCTGGAATTTTGTTGATAATCTTTGTAAATATCGATGCTATAGCTCGAACAAGCTCAACGTATGGCAAAAAAGTTAGAATAAACGCCAGTTAAATTATGTCTATATTTTTTAGATATTATTCTGTTGTAAAATTTTTCATTGATGTAGTTTCTAATGACATCAAATGTCCATCTTTAGCTTCTATGTAAAAAACAGTTTACAATATTATTCAAATTTGCATAATTATAGAATTCCATTATGTATTGTGCAGTTGCTTTGCAGGGAGAGTGAAAATTCTGATAAGCAGTGTGGAACAGAATTACAAAAACATCAAAGACATTCGTTCATTTTATGTGCCCAAGCTCTAGTGGAGTTAACTCATCAATGAAGTTATCGAATTATCTACATCACCGTCTTCCTCAATTATATGCAGGGGTTCTATGAGAGCTCTTCAATCAAGCGTTGGTGTACAAGTTTTTCTCTTGTTGCTGTGCGGTTTTGGTTATGTTAAAGTTTTGCTGATTACGGACTCAAACTTTTCCGTAAGAAATAAATTTATGTAAGAAGTCATACCACGTACATAAAGTAGTCGCAATCAACTGCGTAATTCTTGTACTGACCCCATAATTTTTACAAAAGCAGTTTAACGGTTTTTTGATAGGTTAATATTCTTAGATTGGAGCTTGCCTGGTGTTTCGCTCCCTTTAAATAATTTGTTGCATGTACCACAGATAAATATTGAATCGTACCGTTTTGCTATCCTGCTGGTCGATAACTTCCCATTTCTTCTTTGTCAATTCTAACTCCAACTCTGACTTTTTTTCTTCTCGTGCTTTCTTGATTCTCTGTTTCTTTTTTGAAATTTCTGAGAACAAGAATCATAATTATTATATTTAAAACATATTTATGGAAATTTAGGCTCGGAAAGCCATGATTCGAAAAAGAGGTAGAGCCTCAAATCTCTGATTCATCGCCTAACGGCCTGCTCTGCAATAGATAATGATACATACTCATCTGCATCTGAGTTGGCAAATATTACCTCATTCCTTAATAACGGAGTTAGTGCTAAAGCACATATTAATATATCTGTATCACAAAATATGCCTGAAAAATCGATTGCGTATACAGATATTCGATCAGGCACGTAAGTGCGTAATACATATACCACAGAATAAAATCGAAGGTCATGGAACTTTTCATAATACCCTGGCCATGGCAAACAAAAATGTTCGGATCACGTGAAAATGTACGTTCGAAGTCAACTCGGTCACAACAAAAGTAAACGCGTCTTATCATCTTATATTTGGTAAAGTGGTAACAAAAATTTGGCCTTATAAAACGTAAACAAAAATCATATTGGGTAAATCGCCAAGATTACTCCGTTAATATTACAGTTATGCTAATACCCATAATTGTAAGATATTTATCTCATAAGTTCAAAATACAAGATAAAAAGGTAAATAAACTATGGTTATTTTTCAAGTCTCTAACGTAAATTGTATACTTATTGAAGTATATAGATTGTTTATTGCGATGACTTCCTTTCACATAAGTAAATTAACATAAAGCTAACTTCCTTTTCTATATACTAACTTCGAGCCAACATAAACTAGGCAAATTAACACGCTAACTTCCTTTCTTGTATACTAACTTTAAGTCAACGTAAGCAAAATTAACATATACGCTACTATATACTAACTTCAAATCAACATACCGTAAAATTGACATAGTAGTATAAACATATACTGTACGTGTAGCTAACCTCTTAACATAACATATTAACATAACTATCTCAAGATATTTAAACATATATCTTATGACTTACTTCGTTAATATACTAGTTCAAAAAAACTGAGTTTAACGCTTGCCCCGCAATACATTATACGCCGTTGATGAGACGTCCATGCTGAAAAATGAAGAAACCTTACGTGCTCATAGTACAGTATATACACAGTCAGTCTCGTAAGTCGGCCTCTCGATAAGTCGGTTTCGGCTTAAGTCGGCCAAAAATTTTCGGATGTTTTTTTCACTATTTAAAAATTTCGATAAGTCGGTCAACCTATGTAATTCTCGATAAGTCGATTTCCATGACAATTTATGATACGTAATATAGTTTCTTCAATTTAATTGGTGAACCACATCCCGTACGATAATTAATTGTCCAATAAAATTACTTTATAAATTGGCTACACAAATACTCGTAATGGCAATGTTATAAACAAAGCGATAAATATGTCATCCGAAATTTACTGAATTATTTACAGCAATCGAATAACATGAGTGTAAGCAGTTCTGTGTTGTCAGGAATGAAAATTTTACGTCAGATAAGAAGAAAACAAGTCAAATCTCTAAGACAAGCTAGTCTGCAAAATTATTTTGCAACGTAATTATATTATTGTGTTAAATATTGATATTCATTTAATAAAAAACGGTTTAATGTAAATGTATATCTTAAATTACGTAATATTTTCGATAAGTCGGCCATTTGAGGTGGGATACTGTTGACCGACTTATCGAGACTGACTGTGTATTCAGCAAGATGCTTGGGTTCGAAAAGCGCGTTGAAATTAGAATACATTTGAGTAGCTAACATCAGCGATAACAACAAAAATTTGTTTATCTTTACAAATATGGCACGCGATTTGTTTACTGTTCAACAAGTACAGTACCACATCGGACGTTCCGACCCAAACATTTCCACGTGATCCGAACATTTTTGTTTGCTAGCATGATACCTGATGATTATGATTCAAGGAATTTTATTGGATAAATGTCATGTGATTGATAAGTAATTTTGCAGAATAAAATTTCGGACTGTAGGTGTCTTGCACCATAGAAAAACTGATTTACATTTGTTTTTTCTCACCATGTCTGTTGACCCTCAATTAGATTTATTACCGTAGAGCACTGAATATAGTACCCGGGGTACTGTGTACGGAGGAGGGTACTATTTTAGGGAAGTACTTTGAAATTTCTTCATAGAGTGTTGTGATTGGTTCATCAGACTTTATCTCTATTTCTTAGCTAACGCGATGGCGCCTCGTGGAACAAGTGTGTAAAAAGGGCTACTATAAGAGAAGTTCAGGAAAATGCTCCGCTTGTTAACGATCATATAACTATCGATGAACAGATCGG
>CAJVPJ010000669.1:0-19264 GCA_910592205.1 Paraglomus occultum | reverse complement strand
CACCAACATCAATAGCAATAGCAGCTGCAATAATAATGAACCAAAATAACGGCAGTAGCAGTTGCAACCACGACGACAGCTGCAATATAAACAGCAGTAACAGCTGCAATGACGACGACACCAACAACAGCAACAGCCGACGACGAACCAAAACAACAAAGTAGTAACAGTAACAACCACGACACCAACAACAACAGTAATATCCACAGCAGCAGCACTGCAACAACGACGTCAACAAAAACAGCTGCGAAGACGACGACGACGACGACTGACAGCAACAGTAATAATAGCATTAGTAACCACAACAATGACGATAGTAAACAGACCAGCTCCAACGCAAAAGCAAAATCACCAAACCTAGAAGCAAACAAAGTTTATAACGTAACCCCATCCATCGACAACAACGAGAAATGTATATCGCAATAAGGAATATAAATGACTGCATCAAAGTATTAGCTCACTAAACACTACCAAATAAATAAAACCGAATTCCCCATTTTTTCTTTTGCCCAAATAAAAACAAAGACTGCACAACGCCCGGTCGACGCAGTCGACCGGGCACATAGAACATCCCTAGTTATAAAAACAAAACGTTAATACATATTTAAACAGCAATTGGAAGATGAATTCTTCCACCCATGATCCAAGAAATATTGCCACGATCTATTATCACTGTAGTCAGTCAAGTGTTCTTGACAATTTTAAGGATACAAACAGGAAAAGAATCAAACGTTACGAATGTAAAGGGCAACTAATTATTAGAATTAATATAATAAATACATATGCTCGGGTACAGCGCTTTATCACGAAAGGCCCGATCTGTCAACTGGAGTGTCAGACGAAATAGTTAGTGAAATTCGAAACAATTGTCATCTAGATCTTTTGCAGCTACGTACTCACTTAGCATCCCGCTTTGATATAAAAGATGTAACGACGAAGCAGATCTACTACTGGTGGAGCAATTCTGTGCTATCGAAGTATCAAAGACATGAAGATCCGATTCAGTCCGCAATTTTTCTTCCACAGGAATATCAACTTCGGGAATGTCGTCTTCTAATTTCAATCAAAACAGACATCTCTACTGCCATTGCCTTTTCGACGCCGATGCTAACTGAAGTGGAGAAATTCACGTATAAAACGGCAAAGGGTCGCTTTGAACTTTATGCAATTGTCGGCCAATTCCAAGGTTCTGGTTTTGCTCTCAGTTATCTAATACTAGATATACATCAAGATAATAAATTACAAGAACAACAGTATTTTGAAATCTTGGGTTGAATCCTGATTTCATTTTTACGGATAAGGATTTTGCTGAAATTAACGCTATACTCACCAAAATTAGATCGAGTAAGAAGCAGGAAAGATATAGTTCTTTCATACACTAACTGATCTCACGAATTTTCCATTCATTGATCCAAAATTTCTACCAACCGCTGAAATGACGGGAACGATCTGCGCCAATGAGATTCAAAACAACGTCTTGGATATTTCACTTGCATCCTCTCATTCCTATTGACAAGAATGGGACGTTTTTAAATGCCGATGAGATTTGGAGTAGATCGGTCAAGGAAATCTATGAATTCTGCGTAAACAATAGTAACCCGCGCTTATGGCATTACATCTATTTTTCATGATATACAGAAATCGTTGGGAGTTGTGGGCTAGAAGTTGTTATCCAAAAATACCTTTCGGAAAAACTAATATGATAATTGAATCGCATTGGAAAGTACTCAAACACGATTACCTATACAGATTTCACCGCCCATCATTAGATTACGTTGTCTATGTGTTGTGTGAAAAATTGCTTCCCGCACAATACTGGTAGAATACATCCTCACTGGTGGGAAGGTTTCAAAAAAGAGTGGAAGAAATGCGTTGTCAAAGGTAGCAATCACGTTCCAAGATTTGCGGAAAAAATGGGGAGGTCGCTGTGTGAGTTTGTTAAAATCTATAACAAACACATTCCCCGTTACAACTTCGTCATGCGCTAAACCATTCATAATACAAATTCTTCTTATTGACTTTCCGTTCTTTTCTAAATTTTTAGTTAACACAAACAAATCGTCAATGACTTTTGAATTTTTTTTCTAACTCTTCACTCATCTTTTTTTTGTCGAAATGTTACTACAAGAATAAGTTTACCCAATAACAGGAACCAGTCTTTCCATAAACCAGAAATTAGAATCTTCGACATTAACATTTATACTCGATTGTCATTTCCAATCTGTATCCAAATTGTTTATAAAACAAAAAAATTAATCATTCTTTCTGAATATAACGAATAAAAAATTAAATACCTATTGCAAATTGATAACCATAACATAGAATTCCATCATTAAAAGAAATACACCCTAATTATGGATAGCTTTTACAGTGTTCTATTTTTACATTAGTCAGGCATTCTATTAGCGAGATCTACGTTTATTCAATATTGTACTTAATGTATGTCAGTTGGAACTATAGAATAATGGTAAATTTGTTTGGTTTTCTACTTCAGTTTTGTCCCGTTTGATCAATAGTTACATACTCACAAACGTCTATATTAATAAAGGCCAAAAATGTCCGATCTATTAGAATTAATTCATTACTCGAATATCTCGAAATGTGGTTCCTTTTATGTATACATAAACTGAATGCGAGCAAATTAGTATATGTGCAAAATGGTCTCCTTAACTTACACCCCCAGTGTACGAACGGATCAACGTATAAAGTTTAATCAACTTATCAATTGGAGATTAAAGATTAGTACACAGTGAATATTTCGAATGTTATTTTAATCAGTAAACCTTACTTGTCGATGACTTGACTTCTAACGGGAACATTACCAGAATCATGTGTTATCCATTTCTCATAAACGGCCTATCAACTTATAAATTTTGTTTCCTAAAGATGGTATAGGCCTATTGATGTTTACATAAAAAATATAAATAGAGCTTATTATTATTCTTATAAGAAATAGTCCCGCGCATTCTCAGAAATGATCATCATAGTGTGACAATCGATACGAATATCAAAATAAAAGATCATAGTCTTTACTCGTAGGTTTCGATATACATAAAATAAACACATGCAATATATTAATTCTTCTTTAATCTAGTTACAATTGATCAATAATATATCTATAAGCAAAACATATATGATATATAAATTGCAGCCTATAATGTAACCATAATCTTGAAAAAATCCAATGACAATCAAACTGTAAATACCTTTTTTATCGTAAGCAAACAATGTGCATTTTGTATAAGTGTACTGCCGTCCGTATCTTTGTGATGCCATCAGATCTAGAAACAAATTACATGATTATCTGGCGTAACTCACGTTGCGTGCCGTGCAAAATCTCTGTTAGAGAAGCCTATCTTAATATTGCAATATTGCCCCTGCATGTCAGTAATAATAATGATAATAATAATAATAATAATAATAATAATAATAATAATAATAATAATAATAATAATAATAATAATAATAATAATAATAACAATAATAATAATAACAATAATAATGATAAACAGAAAAATAAGTAACAGTCACAGTAAGCACAATTACCGATACAAGGGTCGAGTGGATTATGTGTTTATTACCATGAGCTAATTTGATTACAGTCGACCTTTCAGAATGGTTCACAACAAATACCAGAATACAAATTATTTCCGCGTATCTGCCACAATTTCGTCGTTTACGGATTTTTAAAACGCCGGTTTAAAGTAACAACGTTTTCAGATACACTTACCAAGTGAATAATCCGGCTATAATGACTGTACTTTGGATACAGACACTCAACAAATATTTGGCTTCGTCTCTTTCTTTGCCACAATACTCGTTTTTTAAATGAAAAAAGCGTCGGTGCGGGGGTTTTTTTTTCAGGTTGTTGGTTTCTCGGACTTGGCATAATAATTCGTTTGGCATAAACATTTTTACCAGATTACTAAAGAATGAGAAAAGGTATGAGAAAAAAAAATAGCAGTCTGTTTCCGATCTTACTAAACTTATTTGTCAATTAAAGCAAGCAATAGAAGATCAAAGTCGTGAAATATTAGAATTGAAAAAACGTCTTAACGAGTATTGTGAAAAGTTGACTACTACAAATTAACTTTCGTACTAGAGTTTGAGATTTACCGCTCGAAGAATGTTTGCACTGACTTCGTCTGCTCGACTACGCCACCTGATTACCGGTTGATGATGAAGAACAAAAGCAATGATTGAAGCCTGGGTTCGCAATCTGATTGAAGAAAGGATTGCGACTTTCCAATCAAGGCCACGGCGCAATATTAGAAGAAATTCACAAAACACGTTTTCGCGGCTTATCAAGTCAGTCCGCGATGACTTAATGAACTTTTCAAGAAATCAAGAAGTTAGAAATTAAAATGTATTGTCCGAAAACATTATTAGACAAAAAAATTGAATACGCCGAAACGTCATTGATAGAAATTTCCAGAATTGTTTTACTATTAAAAGAATGATCTACGTTGACAATCGGCTGACTGCAAGATTTGTTGCGATCACAAGATTAAATGCTGTCGTCAGCAACGTTTTCAGCCAGTTAGCAAGCTTTTGTATAAATATCCGTAGAGGCAGATATTGTTGTACTCCACGATATAACACGCTTATGTATAATTATCCTGGAGGAATATTTTTTTAGTGAGACAAGCACAATTATGCACCACGAATGATTGCTGATGAAAAATTGTATAAACTGTCCGTACTATTATTAAACGACAACAAAAACGTAAACTGTGTTTTAGCAAATACCCCGTTGTAAACAAAAGAGAAATTTTGCTTTAAAACTGTTAAGTAATTTAACTATTTAAGTAAAGCAAGACAATCAACAAGTACGCTTAAACAAAACAAACCATTTGCAAATTATTTAGCAAATGCACATAAATCCAATTATTTTGTAACTTATTACAGCAATTAGCTTTAAATCCGTTTCTATTAAATTTTAAAGTGCTGGTATTTATCCTTGCCCCCAACAGGGAGTAACTCTAATTAATTATCGGTGGCTGCGTTACAAATTTCTTGGTAAAGAGAAGACTTAAATGTGGCGTTTAGCAAGATAATGATGTTACAGTACGGCAATTAGTGCACAACTTTTGAGTTAAATTTTTTTTTTAATTCGTAGCAAGTTCAATAAGACGTATATTGTGAGCAAAAAAATAAAAAATCCTGTTCTGTGAAAAGGCCACTCAAGCAGTTGCCAATGTTAAAGTCATTCAATGGCGCTTGTTCTTATAATCCTAATGTTAAACTCTAAACGGTCTAGAACTTAACTTTTACAAACGTCTGGCAAATATAAAGCATATATTCATTTGTTGATAGAATAAACTCCTTATCACAAATTTTTTTCTTCCTTTGTGTATTAATACGTTCAAGGCATGCGTCATCGAATATAACCATATTCTGCATTTTGTGCTAAAATCTGCATTTATATTACTAATAGCAATTATCTTCTATTCGGCAATAAATTTAAAGTTATTATCACAACGTATAAAGTCATGTGTCAATTTTAAGTTAGCAATTTGTATGACTGCGTTAATTTATGCTATTAAAATATTAGTCATTTATACTACAAAAAGCAATGTCGATACGATGCCTACTAAGTGACGTGATAAACGTAATCTAATGTTATGATGTCTATTATAAGACTTTATCGACAGAAAATTATAAGCAGATTTATGAGACAGACATTAGTCCGTGTTATATAAATTGGATTGGCGGACACTTCCACTATAGACCCAGGCATAAGACGACATACTAGCAACTGAAAACGTCATATGAGCTCTGTGTTGCAAATAAGTAAATTTGTACTAGCCCTTTGTTCGAACATGTGTGTTGTGTCTATATTTAATAAATAACCGACTAACATTTAGAACAAGATAAGCTCTTTTGTAGGGCTAGTATTACCGTATCAAGACGATAAAACCGCTTTATTAATTTCGCCTTTTCTGAACATGGAACTGTAGATCCATAGAACTGATTGGTTCAATTGCTGATCCATCCCCGACAGTTTCTGACGGAGTGTCACATGTTAGTATTTAGGAACAACAAACAAACTTAAACAGGGAGCAACAAATGAAAACAAGAACCTTCGTATGATTAATATGTTATCTTTCCAGTTGGCTAATCAAGACCATATACTTTAATATCGGTCTTCTGCTTGGTCATCCGATTGCACCAATAAACGTCAGCATAAATAATTATTTGGTAATACGTCGTTCCACAACAGAATATAGAGTAACAAACACATTAGATAAGCAAGGAATGTATTGAAACAATGGGAATCTTTATAAGTGAAGCAAAGACAGAGCAAACTATAGATAATCTATCTTGTTACTATTTACAGTAAAGTAAGAATAAAGGGGTGTTTATTATGTCAATAACACGTATTAGTATAAGGGACAACGAACAACGAAAACATATAAATTAATACTACCAAATTTGGGCATTTATTGTTCAATATGTATACACACTCGTCATTTTATTCGACCGTCTATCGTTTCATTTGTTTCTTTGTTAATTTTTCCAGATCCCGAAACAATAAAACAGCAACTTATATATATGCCCTTGTATTTGCATGTAGGATTAGAACAATACGAAAACAAACAATGAGTACAATAGAGAACAGCTATGCACAATGCCGGTGAGTAATAACAAGCTCATAAAAACATTGTCCACAAAGGCAACTAAACATACAGAGACGGCACAATACACTTATCGACAGCAACACCGATTATTTCTCGATATAACTTTGTTTCACTCGTTATATTTCTCACAAACGAAACGTTATTTTTACTCTAACTCTACATACGCAGATGGCTTCTCCGTCTAGACGGCTGTCCCGACCATGACTTTTTCGCACGAATTATGATATTTTCACTCATCATCTACTCCTCTCTGGCCTTACTCTGCATAGTACTCATCTTCTACCGCCAATACACTAATAAAGGCTCTCTTTGGTCCGGTCGCCTGTTTTCTCCTCTCGATGGCTTGCTTTTTTTCGCATTCGTATGGTCGGTGCTACGCAACATTTCGTCTATTATAAAACTGTATAATTGGCTGCCTGATACAACATGGAGATATGTGATATTCGAGGCAAGCTGGTCCTTTGCAACAATATCGGTGGCCACGTATGCATCAGGATTGTTTTATGCGATACCCAAAATGCAATTCAATCAGCGCACAGGCGCAAGCTCCAGAAAATTAATTTGGTTGCCCAAAACAGACCTTATACCATATTTTTATTGGGCTTTTGTTATTGGAAACATCGTTGTGTTTGAAATTTTGACAATATTTGCGGTAAAATATATGTTCATGGGTGACCATAAAAAAGAAAATCTGATCTGGGGCGTACATTGGTTTGGATATGCTCTTTGTCAAACTATATTGGCTATCGTGTTGATATACTATGGGTGAGTACATTATGCTTGAGAACGAAATAGAACGACTATGATTCTAGCAATATATGTTTGACTGATTTCTACTCTTTTTAGACAAATGTTGGTATCTCTGGCTCGCGAAAGCATTAATCTGACGGTTTACGAAGCGGAGAAGGAAAAATACAAGACTTTTGCCGACAGGGTAATTATTCAATATTGTTATTTAATCATGATAATGGGCATACAAAACTTACTGAAAATTGTTTTCCTAATCGTAGATGCGCTTGACTAATATAAGTCTAACCATAGCCTTTGGCTGGTACATATGTGCTCTGTCAGCAATGAGTTTTGCACCTGATTTTATCTATTCATCGGAGGTGATTTCGAAAGTAAATGCTGTCATGTCTGAAATATGGTCAGGATTGTGTGGAATAATCGTAGTCGCTGCTCTCCTATACAGGTTTGTATAAGTACACAAGACCATTGTCAAGTATAGTTAAATTTTAAAGTGCTGTTAGAGCAACTATTAATTATATTCATTTTCATTGTAGTGAAAGAACGTCCTCTAAAAAAGTATCTTTCGAAGATTTGACTTCAATATGGACCCTTTACAACCAAGATGAAGAACGCAGCATGACTGAGATGTGAAATATAATACTAAATAAGCTCTAGCAATTTGTTATTCAAATAACGGTTAAAAAATTAATATGTAAATAGATTTATAGATAAATTTATATGTATTTTGCAGCACGAGAAAAATAGATAAGCGTATGCACAAAATTATATGAACAAACAAAAAAAAAACACATTTATACAACCTACAAATAAAACTTACTTGCTAAAAATGTTTTTTTCGTAGCTTTTTTGTAATCATTGCACCTAAACACGTCTTCAAATTAAGGTTTGGTTTTAAACGGTTTTGAATATCAACCGGCTACGTTGCTAGACTATACATTGTTGTATAAAACTTAAACTTTATATACCTAATTTTTTATTATAATACAGGTACTCGTTATTAATTAAAAAAATGGCTGTCTATTATTTTCCAAATTGTGGGCATTTTTGCCATCATTATTAAAACCTAGACAGCAAGTATGTTTTTATCATGCATCCCCAAAAATTGCTGAACTTATGTGCAGACAATTATGTATCAGATGTTGCTGCGCGTCATATTTGATCAAGACTTTGCGTGATAAACTTCATTAAAAATCCTGAAATTTTTTATCAACTTATTTGTAGATAACTACGTTTTGCATCACATGCTTTAGAGCTCTCACGGAAAACCATGAAAAAAACAAATATTAATAGGCTTTAAAAGTCTATAGATATTTAACTGAGAGATAATTACTAAAGCAACGCATTGTTTTAGCACCATCAAGGAAGCTCTAGTTTTCAGCCTGGTCAAAATGCTACAGTGGTACGGGCCTTGCCGTTCCGAACCAAAGCAAATCGGGATCAAAGACGATAACATCTCACTTTTTTGTAATGCGTAGAGGATATCAAGGTGAATATCTAGCCTGCACAAAAAAAGAATATTAATATTAATCAGGATAAATTATAAATTTTAGTCTTTGACGGCAGAAGCGAAGCAATATACCGATAGTTTATGTCTGCTGCTCCGCACCGATTGCGTGGTTGAAGGCAAAACGCACTGTCAACGACGACCACAACTCAGATCGTATCGATTACGCCGTCTTTAAAAATATGGGGTTGATTTATGTTGCAGTAACAAAGGAGAATAATATTATCAAAAAAGAGCGCGATAAACCTCGCCTCGTTCAGTGTGAAGGAGTATCCGTTTGGCTTTAGGGTCTTGGCGTACAGTGCAGGAGACAGTGCGCTGAACTTATCTGCAGACTGCGGTGTAGGAAAACGCGCGGAGGCAGAAGCGTAACTGTGTGGACAAATTTGACTATACTGTATACACAACATAATTATAACCGCAAGCCGATGGTATACGAATAAAATCTGGATGTTTATTCTATAGCTAGAACAAACGGCGATTCTATCCCGCTTGGAATTGATGTGCTGAAAGATAAAGGAGGTTTGTTTTTTCGACTATTGCGTGATGATAAAGGATCGAGCTGAGGCGGGGAGAATGTCTTCAAAGAAGAAGCGATGTGTCGAAGAAATTATCGAGGAAACACTTGATTTCAATGCTAAAAGGATTAGCTGAGTTCGAGGTTTGAATCTTTTATCAATTTTCTGAATAGCGTCGTTTTTGAGCGGTTGGAGTGTCCCCACTTTTTGAGTAATAGTTGATATCAATATTTTAGAGTACAAATTGTTTACGAGTAAGCAATTTAACTAAATAGATTGCAGGATAATGACATGTAAACTGGGTAAGTATACATTCGATAGAGTACTGATTTGACGTAAAATTGTTCTATTATTATTATAATTTTTATCATAGTCAATTGCAATAACTATTGCTGTCATTTGTTCAAATTATTTCCGACATCTAAGATAATTACTCTCTACCAAACCCAACAGTATTATTTTGCAAAAAAAAAAAAAGCAACAAATATATACTGTCAAAAGTTTTAGAATCCATCAATAAAATACTGACAAGTTGAAACAGCAATCATTTGTTACTAATTGTCAAAAGTTTGCCGGTTTTTAATCAGATACAGCACACAGGTTCCGTACTGTAATGTGTTCAAAAAATAATTTCTTAATACTTAAATTATATACGAGGGAATTTTACATTATAGTTTCATCTTACATGTATGCATGTTTGTTTTGCAATAAGACATCATTATTTATAACTTTTAGAGCCACTAGCAAATTTTGTCTATCGATATCCAAAGGTATTCGATAAAAGTGACGATTCGCTATCTTAATATTTTTTTCCATATGATTTTTCAAAAGAAAAAAAAAACCAAACGTGCCACGCTATGTCAATTTCAATCGGTAATTACAAATGCGGTTCGATGCTAAATGTCATAGTACAATCATTGTTGCAGATGGAACCTGAAATGGTACCAGCAACATTAGAAAGAAAATCGTTAATTCGTATGAAAACGGTACGTTTGTACAACAAAATGTAGTCGCTCGATCGAAATTCAGCCTTAATTGAGCAGATATAGGTGTTTTAATTAACTGTGTGCTCAAAAGCACACATGTAACAAAAACCTGAAAATCCGATACTTTGTACTGTTGAAAACAAATGTTGCGTATTATGATAACGTGCTTTGTTCATAACAGATGGAGAATTTTTGACGCAATGAGCAGTGTAGGAGATGTTCAAGTCAGAAATTTGATGTCAATATAAATAGCCAACTATTTAATCTTACTTTATGTTTAATAAATAGTTAAACGTTAAGTAAGACATAACTTAGCCATATGCTAATTAAATCGTTCGTGCGACGACTCCAAGATCAAGTCATCTGTGCGCTGCAAATTTATTCTGTTGCAAAAAGGATCATCTATTTGGACACACATTCACTGCTACCAAGGAATGCTTTGTTTATTGTTACACTTTGTAAATCCTAGCACCAATGAGATTTTACAACATAATTAATATTTAACATATATAGATAGGAGATGAGCGAACAAAACGACGACGAAACAACAAATCAACTTTGTATTTGTATAGTCCGATTAATTGATTCAAACCGGCATTAAAACCATTAAATTAAGTACGCAAGCTATCCACAATTATCAATCTACACTTGGATAATGATATGGAACAAATGCTGGTATATTGCCAAGCGGTAATCTATTACAACATACTTGTTAAAATTATAAGTCGTTACCCTAATTCGACACCTGATACAATAATTCTAAACATGAATTATAAACGCATTATTCATTGTTAGTGTCAGCCGTGTGACCTTCTTTAATATACCAATAATGCAACAATTTATTTTGTAATTCAAATTCTGTAACAGAAAACGTAAACGGCGCTTCCGTAAATGCTTATACGATTTGGTCAAAGAAACACAAAGTTTAAAAATAAACACCCCGTTACTTTGTAGATTCTGTACCAGTCGTGCTATTAGCCGACAACAAAAGACACACAATTTTTATTTACTAGATAAACTAAATATATAATAATTATAATGTTACATAGTGATAATTAATTGTACTAATACTGCCACGCAATGTGCTAAAAGTTACCACAATACAAGTATTCTTTAAGAGTCAGATTAAGAGGTAAAACAATTATACCAAGATACTAATTTTTCAAAAAATTCTATGTTTATCCCAATAGCAATATGATTGCTGTTACTTTCTGATACACATCAGGGGAAATTCCATCCCAATTTTTGTACACATCACCAAGAATTATATGCGAAAAGAGGACATGGGAAGCAGCCATAACGTAAGTTATTATAAAATCGCCCCCATCTTTATCATCATCGTGATCATCTATACATCCACAACAATGTGTTAAGCACGTGCATATACAACATATAACAAATATAAAAAGTACGGCTGAAATAATTCCGCTCAACCACTTCATCCATTCGGGATCGTGACTATCCGAGGACATGACGATAAACGTAACCAAAGCTGCCCAGCCGGCAAGACACAGGAAAATAATTATAAGGCCGGCGAACAACTGTATGGTGCACGTAAGCTGTTTATATTCCTTTTTTTTGCTTTTGGAAAGGGTGTTAAGTAGCTTGAGAGCTTCTGGACCAAATTTTCCAAGCGCCATGAGTATAAAAACCCAATTTTTGTTACATGTAATACATGATGAAATAACTGGCCCTAATGTCATGACGAGTTTGATGGCTGATCGTAGCAAAGTCCATCCTGTCAAAGGTTCTGAGAACGATCTCATGGCACATATAAGAGCAAAAAACCAGCTACAAACTCCAAAAAATCCGTATGGTAATCCATAACAAGATATTTCTTTCGCTATTGGTCCGTCGTCTAAACAATTAAGTGGTTTAATATTATGCTCATTCGTTGACGTTGTTACTAGGATGTCAATTAAGCTTACCAGCCATTTCGTATTTGTTATGTTTTATTTAAATTGATTCTTCAAAAAACGTCAACGTATATATAAAGCAAATTGAGCGTTGCACGAACTTATTTAACACTTTATTTTGTGGATCGTCTGGCAACGATAATTGGTTTAAATTGGTGTACAGTACAGGAGACGGCAAACTCATCTGCAGACTGCGGTGTAGGAGAACGCACAGAAGCAGAAGAGTAACTGCATGGACGAATTTGACTATACTGTATGCATAATTATGACCGCAAGCCGATGGTATACGAATGAAAAGCTGGGTGTTATTCTATAGCTAGAACAAACGGCAATTCTATCCCGCTTGGAATTGATGTGCTGAAAGATAAAGGAGGTTTGTTTTTTCGACTATTGCGTGATGATAAAGGATCGAGCTGAGGCGGAGGGAATGTCTTCAAAGAAGAAGCGATGTGTCGAAAAAATTACCGAGAAAACACTTGATTCCAATGCTAAAACAATTAGCCGAGTCCGAAATTTAAATTTTCTTATCAATTTTTGAATAGCGTCATTTTTGAGCGGTTGGAGTGTACCAACTTTTTTGAGTAATAGTTGATATCAATATTTTGAGGTGCAAATTGGCGATTATTGTCTACTGGTAAATAATTTAACTAAAATAGATAAATACAAATTGCGGAATAATGACACGTAAACTGGGTAAGGATAGAGTACTAATTTGACGTAAAATTGTTCTACTGTTTATTATAAATTTTATCATAATCAATTGCGATAACTATTGCTGTTGTTTGTTCAGGTCATTTCCGACATCTAAGATAATTACTCTACCAAAACCCAACAGTATTATTTTGCAAAGGAAAGCAACAAATATAAACTGTCAAAAGTTGTAGAATCTATCAATAAAATACTGACAAGTTGAAACAGTTACTGATATCCAAACAGAATTAGGCATTTGCCAGTTTTTTATCAGATGCAGGCACAAAGGTTTTCTAGTTTTCAGTATAACTTTTGTACCGTAATGTGTTCAAAAATTTATTTTTTAACACTTAAATTACATACGAGGGGATTTTTGCATTATAGTCTCATCTCACATGCATGCATGTATGTTTGCAATAAGATATCATTATTTATAACTTTTAGAGCCACTAGCAAATTTTTTCTATCGATATTCAAAGGTATTCGATAAAAGTGACGATTGGCTATTTCCACATAATTTTCAAAAAAAAAAAAATTAAACGTACCCCGCTACGTCAATTTCGATCGGTAATTACAAGTGCGGTTCGACGCTTTACCTTTGAAAATGTCATAATACAATCATTGTTACAGATGAAGCATTAGAAAGAAAAACCGTTAATTCGTTGAAAACGGCACGTTTGTGCATCAAATGTAATCGCTCGATCAAAATTCAGCCTTACTTGAGCAGATATGGGTGTTTTAATTAATTGTGAGCTCAAAAGCCCATGTACCAAAAACTTGAAAATCGGATACTCTGTAATGTTGAAAACCAATGTTGCGTATTATGATAATGTGTTTTGTTCATAACAGATAGAGAATTTTTGACGCAATGAGCAATGTTGGAGATGTTCAAGTCAGAAATTCGATGTCAATATAAATAGTCAACTATTTAATCTTACTTTATGTTCATAGCTAAACGCTAAGTAAGACATAACCGAGCCATATGTTAAAATAATTTGTTCGTGCGACGGCTCCAAGATCAAGCTGTAATTTTATTCTGTTGCAAAAAGATCATCTATTTGGACACACATTCACTACTACCAAGGAACGCTTTGTTACACTTTGTAAATCCTAGCACCAATGAGATTTTACAACATAATTAATTGCATTTAACATATATAGATAGGAGATGAGCAGACAAAACGACGAAACAACAAACCAACTTTGTATTTGTATAGTCCGATTAATTGATTCAAACCAGCATTAAAACCATTAAATTAAGTACGCAAGCTATCCACAATTATCAATCTACACTTGGATAATGATATGGAACAACGCTGGTATATTGCCAAGCGGTAATTTTATTATACAACATACTTATTAAAAATTATAGGTCGTACCCTAATTCGACATCTGATACAATAATTCTAAACACGGATTATAAACGCTTTATTCATTGTTAGTATTAGCCGTTTGTGACCTCCCCTTAATACACTAATAATGCAACAATTTATTTTGTAATTCAAATTCTGTAACAGAAAACGTAAATGGTGCTCCCGTAAATCCTTATACGATTTGGTCAAAGAAACACAAAGTTTAAAAATAAACTCGCTACTTTGTAGATTCTGTACCAGTCGTGCTATTAGCCGACAACAAAAAACACACGATTTTTATTTACTAGATAAATAAATATATAATAATTATAATGTTACATAGTGATAATTAATTGTACTAACTGCACAATGTGCTAAAAATTACCACAATACATGTTCTTTAAGAGTCAGATAAAGAAGTAAGATGATTATACAAAATTTCTAAGACTTCAAAAAATTCTATGTTTATCCCAATAGCAAATATGATTGCTGATACTTTCTGATACAAATCAAGTGGAATTCCATACCAATTGTTGTACAGATCAGCAAGAATTATATGCGAAAAGAGGACATGGGAAGAAGGCAGAACGAAACCTACAATGCCACACATATCTCCTGAAAGGCAGCAGCACACAGCTGCTACACAATATGCTAGGCACCAGCATACACAACTTAGAAGTAATATAAAAATTACAACTCCAACAATTACGTTCAAAAACTTTGCCCATTCGGGATCATGATTATCCGAGGGTACTTTGACGACAAACGCAACCAAAGCTGCCCAGCCGGCAAGACACAAGGAAATAGTCGTAAAGACGGCGAACCACCTCATGGTGCCAGTAAGCTGTCTATTTACTTCTTCCTTTTCATCTGGAATGCTTTTGGAAATGATAATGCGGGTGTTAAGTTGCTTGAAAGCTTCTGGACCAAGTTTTCCAAGCGCCATGAGTATAAAAACCCAATTTCTGTTACATGTAATACATGATGCAATAACTGGCCCTAATGTTATGACAAGTTTGATGGCTGATCGTAGCAAACTCTGTTTTCTTGTCTTTCTTGTAAACAATATCGCGGTCCATATAAGAGAAAAAAGCCAGCAGCAAATTCCAAATAATCCGTATGGTAATCCATAACAAGATATGTCTTTCGCTATCGGTCCGTAGTCTAAACAGTTAAGTGGTTTACTATTATGCTCATTTGTTGGCGTTGTTAATAGGATGTGAATTAAGCTTACCAGGCTTACTAGGCATTTCGTAGTTGTTATGTTTATTTAAATTGATTCTTCAAAAATGTCAATGTATATATAAAGAAAATTGAGCGTTGCACGAACTTATTTAACACTCTTTATTTTGTGGATCGTCTGGCAACGATAATTGGTTAGCAGTATGCAGGGTTATTCAATTGAGACTAAGTAACGGTAGTAGCAGTGTGGAGGAGGAGGAGGAGGAAAAGTATTTTTCTTTATATACTGTACTACTGAGCGACAGTATAGTAGAAATTAAGATTATTATTCTCAAAAATAAGCCTATTGATACGATTATTCTCAAAATTAAGTCAAGTCTATTATTTTTATATTGCGTATTGCTTACTTGACAAGGCAACTCATGTGTATGCTTTGACTGACAATTTTGTTCTGCATACAGTCGAACCTCATTATACCGAACTCCGTTATACCGAGGACTAAGTAAACACCCGCTATAACCAAAAGTAAGTACAGAAACGTCTATAACAAATTTAACCTCCCTCGTTATACCAAATTTACTAATTAAACCTCCCTCGTTATACCAAATTTTTTTGGAATTTTTGCCGACCTCTTTGTTATAACGAGGTTCGACTGTAATTTGTTCATGAGTATGCTGCATATAATTAGCATACAAAATTATTGCAAATTTTTAAAGTGCTGTTAGAGCAACTATTAATTATATTCATTTCTATTGTAGTGAAAGAACGTCCTCTAAAAAAGCCTCTTTCGAAGATTTGTCTTCAATATGGACCCTTTACAACCAAGATGAAGAACGTAGCATGACTGAGATTTGAATATAACACTAAATAAGTTCTATCAATTGTTATTAAAAATAACGGTAAAAAAATTAATATGTAAATAGATTTATTATTTTATATGTATTTCGCAGCACGAGAAAAATAGATGTAAACATATTTCATTAAATTATTTAACACAAATTCTATAACTAAACAAAAAAAATTTTGTACAACCTATTAATTACAAAAAGACTACCAAGAAACCATTTTTAGCACGTAGGTTTATTTATTGCACCTAAACAAGTCTTCAAAATGGTGAAAATTAAAGTTTGGTTTAAACAGTTGAATATCAACCGGCTAAGTTGCTAGACTATATATTGTTGTATAAAACTTAAACTTTATACACCTAATTTTTTTATTATAATACAAGTACTCGTTATTAATTAAAAAATGGTGCCTATTATTTCCCAAATTGTGGGCATTTTTACTGTTATTATTAGAACTTGGACAGCAAGTATGTTTTCATCATGCGTCCCCAAGAATGTGGAAAAATGCTGAACTTATGTGCAGAAAATTGATGTGCTAGATGTTTCTGCGCGTCATATTTGATCAAAACTTTGCCTGATAAACTCCATTAAAAATTCTGAAACCTTTTATCAATAGACTTGTCACATCCTTTAGAGCTCTCAAATACTGATAGGCTTTTAAAAGTTTATAGATACTCGCTATTTTACGGGAGAGATAATTATTGAAGCAACGGATTGTTTAACACCATCAAAAAAGCTCTAGTTTTTATCTTTCAAGAACCTTGTCAAGATGCTACAGTGGTACGGAATTACCGGTAGCCTCCCTGAAGTATGCCGTTCCGAACCAAGCAAATCGGGATCAAAAACGATAACATCTCACTTTGTGTAATGTGTAGAAGATATCAAGATGAATATCTAGTCTTGCCTGCACAAAACAAATATTAATATTAATCAGAATAAATTACAAATTTTAGGTCTTTCACGGCAGAAGCGAAGCGATATACCGATAGTTTATGTCTGCTGCTTTGCACAGATCACGTGATTGAATGAAAAACGCACTGTCGTCGACGACTATAACTCAGATCGTATCGATTACACTGTCTGTCCTTAAGAATATGGAGCTGATTTGTGTTAATAACAATAAAGATAATATTATCAAGGAAGAGCGCGATAAACCTCGCCTCGTTCGGTCTGAGGAGTAACTGCAAGCATGTGTTCTATCCATTTGGCTTTGGTGTACAGTACAGGAGACGGCAAACTCATCTGCAGACTGCGGTGTAGGAGAACGCACAGAAGCAGAAGAGTAACTGCATGGACGAATTTGACTATACTGTATGCATAATTATGACCGCAAGCCGATGGTATACGAATGAAAAGTTGGGTGTTATTCTGTAGCTAGAACAAACGGCCGCTTGGAATTGATGTGCTGAAAGATGAAGGAGGTTTGTTTTTTCGACTATTGCGTGATAATAAAGAATCGACCTGAGGCGGGAAGAATGTCTTCAAAGAAGAAGAGACGTGTCGAAAAAATTACCGAGAAAACACTTGATTCCAATGCTAAAGCGATAGCCGAGTCTGAGATTTGAATTTTTTATCAATTTTCTGAATAGCGTCGTTTTTTGAGCGGTTGGAGTGTCCCCACTTTTTGAGTAATAGTTGATATCAATATTTTGGAGCACAAATTGGCGATTATTGTTTACGAGTAACGTAAAATTGTTCTATTGTTTATTATAATTTTTATCGAAGTCAATTGCGATAACATTGCTGTCATTTGTTCAGCTATTTCCGACATCTAAGATAATTACTCTCTACCAAACCCCAACAGTATTATTTTGCAAAAAAAAAAAGCAACAAATATATACTGTCAAAAGTTGTAGAATCCATCAATAAAATACTGACAAGTTGAAACAGCAATCGTTTGTTACTGATTGTCAAAAGTTTGCCGGTTTTTTATCAGATACAGGCACACAGGTTCTGTACTGTAATGTGTTCAAAAAATAATTTTTTAATACTTAAATTATATACGAGGGAACTTTTGCATTATAGTCTCATCTTACATGTATGCATGTTTGTTTTGCGATAAGACATCGTTATTTATAACTTTTCGAGCCACTAGCAAATTTTTTCTATCGATATCCAAAGGTATTCAATAAAAGTGACGATTCGCTATCTCAATTTTTTTTTCCATATAACTTTTCAAAACCAAACGTGCTACGCTACGTCAATTTCGATCGGTAATTACAAATGCGGTTCGATGCTTCAAATTTGAAAATGTCATAGTACAATCATTGTTGCAGATGGAACCTGAAATAGTACCAGCAACATTAGAAAGAAACCGTTAATTCGTATGAAAACGGTACGTTTGTACAACAAAATGTAGTCGCTCGATCAAAATTCAGCCTTAATTGAGCAGATATGGGTGTTTTAATTAACTGTGTGCTCAAAAGCACATGTACCAAAAACCTGAAAATCCGATACTCTGTACTGTTGAAAACAAATGTTGCGTATTATGATAACGTGCTTTGTTCATAACAGATGGAGAATTTTTGACGCAATGAGCAGTGTAGGAGATGTTCAAGTCAGAAATTTGATGTCAATATAAATAGCCAACTATTTAATCTTACTTTATGTTTAATAGCTAAACGTTAAGTAAGACATAACTGAGCCATATGCTAATACTAAATAAATCGTTCGTGCGACGGCTCCAAGATCAAGCCATCTGTGCACTAATTTTATTCTGTTACAAAAAGATCATCTATTTGGACACATTCACTACTACCAAGGAATGCTTTGTTACACTTTGTAAATCCTAGCACCAATGAGATTTATCACTATAATCATTTTGGGCGCAACTCGTGATTATCATTTCAAGTATGATCTGTTCAGCTGTATCTATTTCAG
>CAJVPJ010000668.1:0-19357 GCA_910592205.1 Paraglomus occultum | reverse complement strand
CTAAATAGGACTAAAATATTAATGATGACTATATCTATACATAGTTCATTATCACTATCCTACTCGTCATCATCCCACTCATCGTCATCGTCATCGTCATCCTCGTCTAACAAAGGGAAAAAAAAAAAAGAATATTAGCCATATATGTGCTGTTAGCGAACCAAAATTAAGTTCTCAATCCACGTAATAAATATATTACCCGAATCGTGTTGAATAGCAGAGGAACGACTAATAAGTGCATTCGCGATAATTTTGGCTAGATCGTTGCTATCTTCACCGGGGCTACTTGGCTCTGGTTCATCGTACGTAACTGGAGCAGACCTAGGCTCACCGACCTTGTATTGGAAATAACATAAGTAGTAAGTACAAGAAATAATATGGAAAATTGTATGCCTCAAATAGTTTTCATCGATGCATACCGAACGCAATCCAGCTCCGGCAGTTCCACCGGTCTGTCTAATAGCTGCCAAAAGATTTGCACGACCGTCTTGAGAGGGTGGTATTCCACGTGGAGCAGCAGAAGACATTGCGGGAGGAGGCGGAGGCGGGGGTGGATTACTACCAACTGGCGGTGGAGGAGGCGGAGGCGGAGGAGCATTGCCAACTACTGGTGGAGGCGGCGGGGCCGGAGGCGGCGGAGCACTATTACTAACTGGTTGTGTACGTGCCGGTGGAAGTGGTGGTGGCGGCGGTGGAGGAGCAGCTGTTGTGCGCGCCGGAGGAAGTGGTGGCGGCGGGGGAACACTAGAAGTTGTTGATGGACGAACCGCTGGAGGTGCTGGCGGTGGCGGCGGTGGTGCTGGATGTGCTGAGGGTGGTGGTGGGGGAGCACTAACAGATGGAGAGGGGCGGACTATCGATGGAGGAGGCGGAGGCGGCGGGGGGGCCGCTTGTACTTTGACAGGAGGTGGTGGAGGTAATATATTACGATTTACCGATGGTGATACATTCCGACTCGCAGGCAGCGGAGGTGGCGGAGGCGGCGTTGGTACTGCAACTTTTACAGTATGTTCACTATCAGAGTTGTCCGATGATGTCACTGGAGCTACTACAGATCTTCGAGCTGGGGGTGAAGGAGGAGTCTTCGCCTTGGTCCGAGAAGGCGGCGGAGGTGGAGGTTTCTTGCGAGCAGGCGGTGGAGGTGGAGTCTTAGCCTTCACCGGTGCCGATGATGCAGCCTTTTTTGGTCGAGCAGATGGGGTCTTTGGCATGCCGGTCTTTGGCATGCCGCCGTTTTTCTCGACAAGATCTTTAATGAAGCCAGTGTTCTTGGCAATAAGTTCCTGAGAGCGAATAAGTTTAGGTAAGCAATTGGATACAATGTCGTGTAAACATGTATATAAAACATACCTGGCTAACTCCTAGCTGAGCAAGTTTATCGAATAAATCTTTCCACGAAGGATCAATGTTCTGAACCTGAAATGTAATATATAATTTAGAACGTTTACGACTCTTTTAAACAATCGAATGTGTATTGATACGAACATCGAAACCAGATTCAGCACTCCAGCCAATATGTCCGAGATGTCTTCATTTGAACAATAGCAACGGAGTTAATATTTTGCAACTAGTGAAGAACGCTCACAACAATCAGTCATTACCTGAAATCTGTCGGTGCACCAATCGCTGCTTTATCGATTTTTCCACGCTTTTTACCCTTCTTGGTTTTCTTTCCTCCGCCAAAAATACCAGCATTACCTTGCTTTTGTGTTTTGGCTAGTAATGTAAAGCGATCGATTAATAAATTTAACCGCATGCCTTAACTCAAAGATCCTTACGCATACCTTTGATGATTTTTTCTCGATTCATGACTTTCTTATAAAATACAGCAGCCTCATTTTCATCGGCAAAAGAAAATGCAGCCAGATATTTCTAATCGATGCGGTTTAACATGGCTTAATATCAAAGAAGCTAAGCAATGTAGAAATGCTAGTATCAAAAGAAAACACTTACATCGGTCGAAAAAGTATGAAAGAAAGGGCGTTCTTGATTGTAAACGAAATCCGTGTATAATTCTTGTTCCCATATAACTCCACGATTCTACAAAAGATTAAAAGGCCTGGTTAATGTACATGAACAAAATTATCATTCCCATCTTTCTCAAGAACGTACCGCTGTTAAGTCAACGAGTCTGAAGAAAAACGACTTCTTTCCGAGGTCAAAGGCAAAGACTATAGCACCCATGAGGTTTGTATAAGTCCAAGTGTTTGGGTCCGGATGAGCGACGTATAATCTTGCAACAGTTGCATTGAGGATTTTCTGTTTGGAATGAGAGCATTTTCAATTATATGGTTTAGATTATACAGAATTTGTCATATACATACGTTAGATGAGAGGGGGACAGCCTTCTTGATATTGACTTTGTCGTCGGAATTTGCGAGAGTGGCTGACGGCATCTTGATAGTTGTTGACAAAACTCAACAGCGAAAGATCTACTGCGTTCTTTATATTTGCAGCACCTGTCTTGGCCTTGGCGATATGTTCGCAGCAACTATTCCAAAAATAGCATAAACTCGCCCGGTAAAATTGCTAGGCAAAGAATGTTGTACATGGCCGTGATACGATAAATTTCGTCATGCAAAGTCAGCAGCCCTGAATAATAACGTCGTATACCCGGCAATGCGGGATTTTTGGACCCTGTCGCAATCAATAACGTCATTCATTTGTGTAGAGGCATATAATGCTTTCCATGATCCCGCGTTAAAAGTATTTGACGGGTGTCAAATAATAGGAATACTACTATGCTAGTTATCGATTGAATTATTCATTATGAATAATGAGATTTGTTTAATATTAATAATTTTTTCACAGTTAAACACCTTGACCAGAATTAATAGCGTGTTAAATGAAATTAAGTAATTCTCTATTATAAACAAAGGTGGGAATATTTTTAATTTAGCTGTACACATATTTGTGGCGAAGCAGAACTTTTCGGAGATAGAATAATGAGGCCGGTCTAATTTCCTTGAAAGATTACTTGAAAACGGTAGTTGATCTTTAAGAATTTTACTTGAATAACTTTGTTAAGCATGTGCAAATATCAAGCGGCCACCATACCTTTTCCGGTTAGAGCATAATTCGAACGGTATCACTCGGTTGATAGCAATGTAGCAAAGTGTTGTTGATAAGGAAATGATTCATTGTTGGTTAAACCTTATACTTGATATTAAACAAGGAACGGCTTATAAATAATCATTTAAGATTATTCTGCAATGGCAAGTAACCATTTCTAATATGTAAAAGCTTTTAATTTCTAGCAGCAGCCATATGATTAAGAGGCAACTGAATACTACTAATTCCGCAACTAAACATCCTTAGTCAGCAAAGCAACTATGGATGAAACGTTCAGCAAACATCCAACAATAAAACATACCTTGGCAGGGGTCTCTTTTAAGTCTATTCTCAACAGACCAGGGTAGCGGTATTCTAGATAAAACTATCACGATACTCCTGATTGCATGTACATTATGTAACCTGTTTCGAGTTTATTTGACTTCATTTACAATAAGACCCAAATATTTTACTTCCAATCTACAAAACGTATGATGGCGATAAACGACTCACATCATTAATTAAATTACATCATTAGTTGAATAAAGAACAAGATCTACTGAGTTTATAAACTATACTTTGGCGGTTCCCAATCTTCTTTCGTTATTAGTTAAATTAATATTACAGCCAAACTCTTTATGTTGCAGACAATTCTACAGTTGAAAAATCGATGTGAATTTGCGCCTTCAAGCCTTTAGTCCACATTTTCAAAGTACTTGTATTCAAGCCATAACATCCATAGAAATTCAACAGCTCTAAGTTAACAAAAGATCCGCTCACCAAGTCCCAAATTTCTCCCTTGACTCTAAAATCACAATCCTCAAATTTGATCTTTTTCAATGACCGAGAATGCTTGGCTCTTAATGACAGCACCAACTTATCGATCCCATTCAACACGCCGGCCAACACTACCTCTTTTAGCGCCCGCTGAGATTTTATCAAATTAACCAAGCCCACTATCAAATCATTCTCAGTCTCGGATACAAATCGCGTTATCTCTTTCACATGCAGTACTTCGAGTGTAGTATGATATAACGTAATCTTGGACAAAATGTCTGACTCACGATACTGTTGGAGTGTATGAATGTGCAGAGATCGAAGCTTGGGACATTCTGTAATAAATTTGTTGACGAGTAGTTGGGAAAGAAGCCTGCGTTTCCGATTTTTACGACTCCATGTCGAAATAGCGTCCAACACATAGAAATCATTTAGCCATTGAAGATAAGTAATATAGTTAAATAGGGGTGGTTTCGAGTTGGGTATAGGAAAATCATTTGCAGTGAGGTATTTCTTTTCTTCTTCTTTAAGGCAAGCCAAATACACTGGAATAAGCTTTCTTTTTCCAGCTGTATTACGGTGGGTATGGTGAAATGGCTTCCGCCATAAAAGAGGAACTATCGCTCGACACCAATGTCGGCAAACCAATATGCTTCTCTGCAGTGTCATTAAATCATTTTCGCCAACATGTTTCATTACTTCCGTTAAGATCTCTTGCGGAAGTGTGGGTGTCATCACAATTTATTATTATGGGACTGTGACGAAAGTAGCGAACGAGAAGGGAACGTTTGGCGAGAGAATGCTCCGAGATGTAAGGTAGGACGTGCATCATCTGATTTTGTTGTTTTGAGTGTACTACGATGGATGCATAATGGATCGTAACACACGGCTGAAAATGACACGTCAGCACCTGCATTACATTATACAAATTTTCTTACGAAGTTTAGCGGCCGTGTAGTCGTATCACCAAATGTCAACTACAAACAAATACACATACCAAAAGAGGTCAAATGCGACAGTGGGGAAGCCGCGTACCGGACATATAAAGGCACCGGTCACATGTACAAATGAAGGTGTATTTCTTCTTAACGTTCGACGTTTGATTAGCCAAAACATCTACCGTCTAACAATCCTTGGCTCGTATCTACAAAAATCTGCCAACGCTATTTGCAAGACAGGAACAGTTCTCTCACCGTTCTCTCACCGTCATCTAACGAAGAAGACAATGTTTGCATTAATGATCAATCATCAGCATCACAATCTCGACGTGAACCGCGTCAAGCATTAGCAGACAAAACCAATACCGGTAGCAAGACGGTCCCACGTAATGCTACTCGGATTGGTGGTGGCGGGAAAAGGGTCGTGAAAAATGCTAAAGATGATAGCGACAGGGATAGTCATTGTGCCAATAATGCTAATGATGATAATAACAAAGAAAAGACAAAGCAACAGGCGAGACCGAAAGAACTACAAACGGAAAGAGAATTAAAGAGACTTAAACGCAACAGTGAGAGCGAGATCGACAGTGAATATAGCGTATCTAGCGATACCAAAGTAAGTAATTACTGTAACTACTAAGTTATAAGAATTAAACAACGATATACCCCTAATCATGGTTTTTCAAAGCCAACAAGAACACACCAAAGTATTAGTAACCTCAAAAAACATCAGCCACGTACATCTGCTCATGCCCATGCCCGTACCAGAACTCATCTTCCCTCGATTACAAACACAAGCACCCTCGCCTCTCCATCAACTCTCCCTCAAGACACCACTCCTCGACGAGTAAAAAGATCATCACCATCAACGGCAGTTGACGAATCAAGTAGTTCGTCTGATGATCCGATATTGGTATATTCGTGGTACAAAGAATCAACTTTGTGTTCTGTTGAGACGCGAGGAAAACTTGGGAAACCTGATAGTTGAGAACTTTTAATTAGACTTGCAATGTGATCGATAATTACGAGGGGGGGGATCTAACGCTTGCGTTTGCATCTATCAGCTATATTATTACATTCCTTGCAGTTGCAGTTTTAGTAAACCCCGATTCGAATTATCTCTCTTTATTAATATCCATTTCCCTTATCATCCCCTTTACATTGTGTGGTAAAGCCTACGGATTTATGTATTTTAGCATTTGACGTTTCCATATTACTTCCTACATTTGCAAATATTCAAGCAACACGAAATTATCTGTCGGTTCTTCTCTAGTTGACGGGTCGGCTAGCCTACAGTCTCTAACGTGTAGTTGCACTCCAGCTTTAGCCATTTTTGCCATCCATTCTCTCAATCCGAAATCCACAAAATCGCAACTGACAAAGACAACAGTTTCCAACTTTCCGATTTGTGTCTCCAATGCCTCGGCGATTCTTCCAGCTTTATGATAATCGGCCTTTAACTTGAATGATTTTAATCCAGGGCGTTGTGATTTGATAATGCTAGATATAACATTGGAATGTGCATTTGCCTCGGTAACGGAGAGGCAAGTATATTCAAATTTCAGGATACGAATTGAGGTGTGCCTGGCGAGAAGATCTAAATGATGACTAACGTGAAAATAACAAGGAACAGGGCCAGCACAAATACTATATTGTAGCGAATAAAGTTGTACGCTATTCTTCAAAAGATGTTGTATTAAGATGTCTTCGACATTTCTGATATGCCTAAACATTGTCCCCAGAAAATATGTTTGCATAGTTCGCGATATCGCCAGGTAATGCAATTCGTCCAAATACGAAGCATAATTAAATAGATGAGGTGAATTGTCTTCAAACTCGAACCCAAGCTGTTTGATTAATAGTTTGTCTTGTGACGATAAAGATGATAAATATATTGGTATTAGACAGTTTGCTCTTCTGGTTATCTGTATCAAGTCAGATACAACGTAGTCGAATGGTGACTTCCAAAGTATTGGTATCGCATGATGGCAGAGCGTTTTACATACTAGCAGACATGCATTGAGCGTGGGAATAGACGAGTTTAATAGGTGGAGAAATATGTGTGAAATGATTTCCGTTGGAAGTTGATTGAGCATCCCCCGACTTTTAAAGATGTTAATATTAACAGAGGGGCAAAAACTGATCACGGGTTTTATGTAACAAACGTGATCGTCCGTTGCACAGTGCGCGAGGAACTTTTATTCACAACAAAGTGCTCGCTAAAGCACCAACGTTACCTTTTAACAAAGTTACTATAGACTAAAATTGTACTAAATATTAATAATATATACAGTATTATTAGCATACTTCAGCTATTTCATCTTCTTCGCTCTCAAGCCCATTGACATCATCAGCTGAAACAATTTGGGGCAGAGCCATTTCAATAATTCTTCTGTCAGGTTTGATAAGCATTTTGTTGAGCCAAGTTTAATATTTTTTTTTGTCTTGGCCTTTTGTTCGTCGAACAACTTATGAATTTCAAGCGTCATTTTGTTAAATGAAAATTTTGGATCCAATTCTTTCATCGCATAATCGTTTCAGATCGTTCCACAACTTCGATTTCTGGCGAGTAAATTTTGTTCGCCGCTGACGGTTTTTTATGGATCTCAACTTTGTCGATTAAATTGGGACTCCCGCATTATTAAGCCGACCATTACAGACTGCCATTAGCAAACGAATTCTTTTTCGGAGTATTTATTGGCTTCGCTTGTAATTATAAGCATTTTTCGTAGCGTTATTGTGGAAGTTGACAGATTACTAGCGTTTCAACGATATTGATTGCGTTGCTGTCCTCGTTCATCTCTTCTATTTCTTTTTTTATGTAATTTTATTCCAAGTACGTATCGTACGTACGCTTGGTTCATCCATAGTTTGCATTTAGCGTTCCAGTTTGCGGTAGATTGCTGTGATTTGATTTTGTTCGTTTGCTCATCATACACTGCGAATTTCTGCACATTGAATAGTTACATTATGAAAAGGTCTAAAAAGTGTCCAATACAGTAAAACCTCTTCCATAATGCAACCTCCATAAGTGCAAATCCTCTCTGATGCAACATTTGGCAGCTTGGGGCTCAGTGAATAAATGCAACCTCCTTATTTGCGAGTCCCCTAATATTCACGTGATTCACGTGATTTACATAATGTTATTTGTTACAGAAAATTATCGACACAATGTTATTTTCTTTTCTCATTTACAATAATTTTGAAACAGAAAGACTTTAATTAATTATTGTGACAAATTAAAACGAAATCGGATTAAAACGAAATTTTTTCTATTTTAGTATGAAAATTATAAAATTTTTTTGGAGATAATTTTTAGCCTTTTTTTGGGAATTTGGGTTAGGATTTAGGATACCATTTGTTAGTAAAAGAGTATATGTGGGTTTCAAGGCATTAAAAGGAACCCCAAAAGACCCCAAAATTTCGTTTTAATCCGCCACAATTATTACTGTAACGTTCGGGATAGAAACTGTTTGTTTCATTTTGCAACTAGCAGAAGAGCTTCAATTGTTTAACGTAGATATTGTCCAAAGGTATAAAGATGATGGAATTTGAAGAGGGATAATAAACTAAAAATGTCGCGCAATAAATCCAATAAAACTACATTTTAAATGACAGTCATAAACGTTTAAATGAGGACATCGCTAACACAATTCTTAGTTAACCATTAGGGATCTTGATAGTCAAATTTTGTATGCAACTTTAGCTGGGGATATTCTAATTTGGCATCAGCTCACCGCCCTTACTTTTTGCGACTGAATCTAATTCAAGCGACCTAATTTTAATTAGTATCGTGCGCGCTTCTTCACTCCCTATACAATGTACCTCACGCACTCGTATTCAATACAGTACCTATGATATAACAATAACAACAATTATTATATCACAGAATCGAAGGGGAATTAATTATTATTCTAATTTTAACAGGGCGAACTTTAACTTGGTTTATTGGCTAGTCCGATAAACGTCACTTGCCTATTTTAAACTAATTAAACATTGTTTATAATATTAATTATAGACTCTCGTTCCGATATTTCGCGTAATTGATCAACGGATTTTTACAGCTTAAATGAGCCGTTTATGCCAAATCTTACAGCTTGTATGCGAGTTGTTTTTATAGATGCAGTATATCCGGTTAATAAATATTTTAACGATGAAATAAAGAAAGAAAGAAAGAAAGTAAGTAAGTTAATTCGATTTTCAAAGTTATTTATTTTTGAACAAAAATCTATTCAATATTTCAACAATAAAACATGCCAAGTATGTCAAACATTTCCAAACAATGGTTCTTATGGACAGTGTGTTGCAAAAGTTTTTGGAATAAAATTTTCCCTAATAATTTCATAATCACTGAAGCAACTAATATCTTATTTAAAACGTTACAGCTTACTTATCTAATTTATCAGGATTCGCCGTAACATAATAAAGGAAAATCGTTAAAATGTCTTTTCTAATAAGGAAACCATCCATAATAATAAATGTAAACGTAGCATTCGGTCCAAGGCGCGTTGCATTTATTATTATGGAGTATGTCATCAGTATGTAACCAACTCGAACTGCGCAAAAAAACTCTGAAATGGCTTTTGTGAACGAGAAATTACTCCAGACAAAGGAGGAGTTCCTGGACTGGTTGACCGAGACCAAAAAGTGGCCGATGTGGTAGAAAAAGCCGGGAAGCTCGAGTAGGTGGAGTGGCTTTCCTTTGACGACGGAATATGGAAAGAGGAATTCGGGGCAATGAAAGCTCGAGTTGGCGTTAGAAAACTCTTGAGCGAACGTAACGAGGTAGAGTAGATGTAGTAGTATGGGCTGTAACGTAGTTGTATTGTTACAGCTTATAGTAGAGTGGAAAGTATATTTAACAAAGCCTTTTCACGAACATGTTTTCATCCATTTTACTCATTCTTGTTCCAGCACGAAACCTGCCTGAAATGTTAGAATATCGTGGTTCACAACCTCTTCTCAAGAGTAGTGGTTCCTCTTGGGACTTTCAAGCCTCAGAAGCTTTGAAACAAATACTTACAAATGCCATTCATAATTATTTCAAATTTTGAAAGCCTGGGCAACTTGATAGAATGAAAATACCCAATACTTTATTATAGCAGGAGAAATCGCCAAATTTGCTGATCAAATATACAAATAATATTTATTTACAGAATTGACTAAAATCTGCTCTTGTATTTAATCTATCATTTGAAAATGGGACCAAAATACTTCAAAAACACAGAAGAAGATAACTCTCATGCAATCGATAATCTCAATTGTTGAAGAAACGCAATGAACTTGGAATAATTTCAGTATAAGTAAGCAATATAGTAATAGTGTAACTCCAGAAGAGGTTTTACATAGAATTGCCAAACATTGCAATCAAAAATTCAGTGATCTAAATGTAATAATTATTCTGGATGGACTTCATGTGACATTGGATAACCTTGATGATGGAAAGAGTAAACAGTTTTTTTTATGATTGCATCTCTACATATACTCTTTAACTTGTCATTCTTTCACTTTCTGGCCCATTTGTTGTTACCTGTTGTACAACTACCATAACTTCCTTGCCAGTTCAGCTCAATTAAGAATCTTCTTCCAACTACATCATTGGAACCGACAGAAATAAACAACAGTCCAGTCTTTGCCAATGATCCAGTAATAAAGATGTCATTGATGATATAGGAGGTCATGGACGTGCATTGGAGGTTTTGGGAGAAGTACTTGATGGTAGAGATTTGAGTGAAGTTAATCTTATCAACCTAATAAATGATGTGTAATTGAGTCTTACAAGGCAATTCAGGATGGCTGAGTAGAACTGATTATTTGAGACCTATGCTCCACATTATTCTATCACACACACCCGTTAGCAAAAATAGTACTATCCTTGGGCTCAATGAAGAAAGAATAAAAGTGGATCAGCTAATACAGTTTGGACTTATCAAATTTAAAAGTTCAGATTCTGATCAAACTATTGGTTACAGGTACTAACATTTATTTCAGTTAACGGTAAATGTAGATCTAATAATATTAATATTAATATGATTATTTGCTCAGAAATTTTATCAGTTACGTTAGTCGTTTTGTCTCAATGTTAATGCACGATGATTCTTGCATTGAGAACAGTATGGTTAGACTGTTACTCGTACAATTATCGTATAATGATTTGCATTCATTAAATTGAATATGGTTGTGTTGACCTGATTGTATGATGATACAGCGAAACGAGACAAACTCTATGCTAAATTTAGACATAATTCATATTTCGATAGTTGAAGAAATTTGCCTCTACTCTACAAGCGTCAAGCAAATTATCACATGGCATGGTCATAATGAATTATAGATGTGATTTAGCAATTTTAACTATTAAACTGCATAAAGTAAAAGCAATATGTACCTATAACATAATGTTAACATTGTCCGAAATCTAATAAACATGTCATAATATTATTATCAAAAATTTGATTCTATGATAATTATTATTATGCATAAGGGGGAAAGACCGATTCTAATAAATTAGCAAGCGAAAAGTTTAGATTATAATAAGCGCACATCTTTTGCTGAACAGATTACGTATGAGAAGCATAAAATTGAGTATATGATATATTACGCTTAACATACTGTATATACATGCATTACTATAGCCTTGATAATGAATAATAAAATATGTTTTTTTATAGATTATTATCCATTCCAATTTGACATATGTCAATTCTAAATTCCAAACTGACATATGTCAATTTAAAATTGACATAAATTCTAAATCAACATATGTCAATTCCAAATTGACATACAACAGCCTGCTTCCTTAATATTAGTATTAAAGTTGATAGTGTATTCTTTGGAGAGATTGATGCTTTATGAGAATGAATTTGTTAAAGAGGAAGCTGTATTCTTCAATTTTTTGTTTGTCAGACATTTTTGCATTCTGTGAATTAAATTGAGACGTTTCAAGACTGCTTGCAAGGTCTTCACATGTTTCTGTAGCTATTACTATTGTAAGTCAAACTTATGAGTATATAATGAAAAATTAGTGCCAAAAAAAAGTATACCCACCTTATTAATTATATGTTTTGGAATCATTGAAGTAGGGTTTGGGTAGTAATCCTCTGAAGAATCTTTAAAAGACTTTTCTCCTTCATCAACAATATTGTCCTATGTCGCGACTGGCCAATCTTATAGTAGTATAGATATGATAATGAATGACTTGAAGGTTATTTCTACTAATACTGCTAAGTCATTGCGTAGTAAGTGTCATATCGTACCCCTCCTGATTCGTTTAAGGTTTCAAAAACGAAGAAACAAACACAGCTCCGGCTTTTTTCTTATTCAACACGTGCTGGCATTACGATTGGCCAAATTTTATCAACTAGTACAATATTCACTATGATATTACTTTACTAGTAACCTTATTATATCGAGCAAAAATTAATAATACTGTTTTTGTATCTGGGAATTCTTGACTATAGTACCAAAGTCACTGTATCAAGCCTTTATTGTATCGAGATTTGACTATTCGGAATTTTGTCTCAGTTGCCCACTGGTGGGTTTTTTGCACCAATAACGTGATCGGATATATTCAATATTCCGATATGCAGGTTTCATACTTTTACATAAACACTCGGATGTTGTCGAGTGCAGCCAACGATAATGCTTTGGATGCCATTTGTTATTACACATACGGAAAAACAAATTTATCGAAATAATACAATGTTATGTTCAAATTAAATAAAAAGTTATTTTATCAATTGACCTGTTTTCTCTTATTCAATAATAACCGCTACATACCTGGTGTCGTCATCATTCGTCCAAAACAAGTTAAATGCATGGGACGCATATTTTGCATTTGGTTTAATTAATTTGAGTTCGTTAATATTACTATTTTAGGTAAGATTAAACAAAACATGGGGCTGTCAACCTACCCCCTGAATTTTTATGTGAAAAACCGTTCAACACACATTGCAGTATCCGATTTAATATCAGAAACAATCTTACTGGTCACATCTAAACTGAATGGACCACTTTTCCTTTTTTACTGCATATTTGGGTTCTGTTCCAACAAAACGTCTATTAATTTTGATAATAAATGCTATCATGCTCGCCAATCAAGTATAAAGTTCGTTTGTTTGGTATAAGCCGCCTGCACAAAGATTAATGAATGGGTGAGAACTTCTGAACTTTTAAACAAGAAATATTGTTCACTAAAAATAAAGACCTCATCACGAGACCTCTTCTGGAGCATAGCCACACTTTATCAACAGTAATAACGTCAGCGTTGTACGAATATGGTTCAATCAATTCTAGAATTCTAATTGTGCTAATGTGACCTGATTAGTTGACATCGTACGACTCGGGGGACTCGGAGACTTGTAAAATTTCCCGGATGCAAACTGCCGTCGTCGCTTATGACCAGATAAACTGGAACAACTTGACCAATAAAAGATTAAAACCGAACGTTTATTGTAAGGTTGACTTGCAACATACGTTTTGTAATTGCTTATGGTTTTGGTTTATCACCATGAAATGATTGGTATATTTATTGTTTCTTTTGACAAAGTCTAAGGCTGTTGTGTTTTGTGATATGTATGAGCCCGCCACATTTCCACCCCCGCAGTGCCAAACTGTCGTGATAAGTTTATGTAATACATTAGTTAATACTACATTTTAGGTTAGTTACGTCACACATTCCAACGTCCAATCCCTGTTGAATGCTGTCTCAGTTGTTTAATTAAATATTATGAAAATGTATTTCTCTAAACGCAATCAAGACAAATGAAAACTAAAGAGTATTATTGATTTAACAGCACACAAAGTCATATATTACGCGCATAATTACAAGTTTGGAAAATCAAAAGAGAAAGCATGAAGTCATACATATTTTTACGATTCAATAAAAAAATAGTGTCTTATTTTCAATTAATTGTAAAATGTAAATCCTAGAAACAAAATTAATCGTTTTTGTTTTGTTGTTTTTTTTTTCGACGAAAGTCTTTGATCAAAAAGATTTTTTGTTTTTCTTTTGCTCTAATTTACATTTCTCGCTCGAGTCTTATACTAGACACATCGCGAGTGGTAAGATCATGCTCACTACCACTTGAAACAAAACCTGTATCGTTTGTATTGCATGTAGTAGATAATGATGCACTACCTTGTTCATTAGTCTTATGTGCCGCCTTTACATCTGGTCCATCTTCCTTACTGTCCACTGACTCAAGCTGCTTTTCCTCGTCCTCACCCGGCACCGCATTACCAATGTTGCTCACCAACTCGTCAGAAATACTATTTGCTTTCTTTGATGGAAGATGATTTCGTAACTCGATATCACGAGTATGAATACTTTTGAATAGCTTGGGAATAATCAAGCCAAACTCTGTCATACAGAACACTGTGAACGCTATACTGAACAATTCGGGTGTTTCATATGTAAGCTCAAATGCTTTAAATATGCATAGAAGGTGATATGTAGAAGAAAATGCAAGAAAAAGGAGATCCAAATAAAAGCAATATGATTGAAATCTGCGTTGACGAATTATCTGAGGATCCTCGCTGTGGTTAGTACGACGAAATGTGCTGAAAACGACAACGAGAAATATGCCCTCTAGAACAAGATAATAAAATCTAAGTAAGGGAGTGATCCAGTCATTGAAATCATATACGATTTCCCAATCGTGTGTGTCACAATTGTTGGTTTGAACTGGACATGTTATAATGTACTGAATGCTGGCAATGAATAAGCTGGTTAATTGTAATATCGCAAATCCAATGACCAAATAATGGATCCGGCTATGTTTCCTGCATGGAGCGTAGACAGCTTGGCATCTCAAGAAAGCCAGGTACAAGATAGACGGTCTGAGTATGATAAAAATGCCACAGCGCATGACCGTTATCCATATTCGCGTATTGGGTGCCAAAAGTTTAATGATAGTTAGAATTTCACATATAAAGAGGAGACCGTTGACCATGGGAAACATATAATATTTTGATGCTGTCGAGCGAAGGACCGCCATATGGAGTAAAGAGTGTAAAGTAAACAGCATGGAAGCTCCTACCAAAGTTCCTCCCAAAAACTGCTCGACTGGTGTGTCGTAAACATTATATAATGCTTCTGACATTTTCTTCTCTAGAGGGGGAAAAATTCGTCGAGATGCCGAGCAGATAATTTAAACAAAAAGTTGTATAAAAACGTGATAAACTGTTGCAGAACAATGTAACTAAACGATTGGTTGTGATTGTATGGAAAGGTTTACCGATTATTCAGTGTGATGGTGAGTGGTTAAAAGAATAGTTTGAAGATAAAAAGGTTGTAACGGGTCGAGTTGAAGTGTAAAGCGAACAGAGGAGGACGAGGAAGAGAGGGAGAAAAAAAGAATGTAGCCTCACAAACAGCTGGTCTGATGAGTGAAAAAAACCATGTGTAACTGGCATATCTCTCTTTTATAGCGACCGTGATATATATGCAAATCGTTTAATCTACAAATATTCGGTTGGTCTGATCTCATATTCTGATCGGATAAGTATTCATTTTATTGATTCGGTCTTGGTAACCTCTTATGCGGCGCGATGATCGGATTTTCTAATTAGAACCCGAACATCTCGTTTTGGATGACAGATAAAATTTGGAGTACAAAATCATGCAAACGGTAATAAACAACATCAGACGGGAAAAAAACCGTAGTACTTTTAATCTGATATTGATAACATTATAGTTGTTATCATGCAGCCCACAAGCATAAAACCAAGACATATAACATTGGCTTTATATTCACGACCGGTTTGTCAACGGTAGTTCATTGTTCGAGTCTAGTTTGTTTATCTGAGCTCAATAACGTAAACAAAGTACAACATATGCTCGAAACGGTTTTCTCCAATGGAGACGTGCTTATCCAAGCCGGGGGGGGAGGTGAGAGAAAAGTATTTAATTGTAACACGATACACGTTTTAGTAATCGATTTTCACTAATCTGCATACGCCCCATGCACCAGTTTATTCGCTATTGTCTCAATTTAAGTTTTGAACTTTAAACTAAATTTGGCTTAAGAACCAGGGGACCACACCCTTGTAATATTTCAAGTATGAATGAACGAACGATCGGCGATATACGAATACTTGTTGCGATAGGAGGTAAATGAATCACCTTAAAATAATTGCAGCGATATGCAGGGGAATACCCTTTCTTTATCTTTGCTAACAAAGCACATGTCTATCAAGTTTAATAGGATTGCATATACTGACAAAGGTTAATCAAGGAATGCTAGCCATTTTTCGCTCCAATGCAGAATGATACGGTTCCAAGTCAAAACGCCGATGAATCAAATGATGCCGATGAAAGGCTAGTTTAAATTTCAGTTTTAGAATTTAGCAAGCATGCCTACCGTTAATACATGGAGAACAACTATTGTCGTGTGACTAAAATTCTATGCTTTTGCAAAGAGGAGACGACTCGTTGAGTAAACTCGTTATCCAACATTGTCAGGAAATGTATTTCCCGCGTATGCGTATACGTTAAATTTATTAGTAAAGGGCTGCATGCTTACTAGTCCATTTATAGTTAGTTATGATCTTTGTGATAAAAAGCGTTTTTTGTGTTAATACTTACTTATTCTCATTGCAACGTCAGATTCTACTTTAAAATATATTGTGCGCTTTGTCCAATTAGTTGATCACGATCTTTATGACCACATACTTGGTTCTAGAAAACAAACCGTAGTGACTTGAACCAAAGCTTTATATTACCTTAAGTTATCAATCACAGTGATGTGGAAAGAGTGTCTGTAATTCTAATGCCCGACTTATCGAGAACCGTGTGAATAATCGAGTATTATCCGCTACTGGCTGCGATATACAGAAATACACGTTTATTATTGGTCATAAATAAAAGTTATAATATTTACCTGAAAATTAACCTAAATAACTGTGATAATAAACGGACAAAGCGGCATATGACGAACTAACGATAATTATCTTTTAATGAAGCCTTTTGTTGATAAGTGTAGACTACCGAATACAGCACCTCTGGGTACATCTTGATGGTGTCCGGATGTGCTATCGCTATGTGAAATGAATGGTACTGTACGAGAGAGGTACATTGAACAATTTTTGGAACAAATACGTTACGTACATTAGTAAACTTTCGCTTCTTATCAGATACTGTCGTCAACGTGCCAACTAATACAAACGGTTTAATGCCATGCTCGCGAGTACATTTTTCATTATTGTGTAAACCGAATGTACCCGGGTCTAATTTCGGGGGGCGGAGTACTGTATTCGATGTGGTCTACGGTACAACGTAACGACTGGAGGACTTACTGTTTATCGAAATAAAAGTCAGAAAGATTTGTCCAACTTGCTGAGATTGACGAAAGGATTACCATACCCGAGACTGACCCGATAAAAAGTTTAAATCGTCGTCGTATTCTGTTACTCAAAACAGTTTATGTTCAAAGACATCTTATACTCGCGCTAATTATTACAAAGTCTATTGTATAAGAGACTAATTGAACTTGTAACGCTCGATTGATTACTCCATGTTTTTGTCACGAGTATTCTTATATTACTTCCGGATGATGGGAATAACGTCATATGTTTAGATAAAGCATTCTGGCAATATCACTGATACTTCTTGTTATCACCATATGCTACTATCTTATCAATGTCAATTTACATACAGTCTCTCTCCACTCGCTCATTCACAACTACTCTTTTTCTTTACCCCAATATTTGCAAATGACTATCCAAACAATTTACAACAATTATAAACGCGCCCGAGACGGAGACCACTTCACTTCTACTGCTACGCTCAATTTCGTTCCAACATCCGTTTTTATCTATTCATATGACTCTGTTCGCTCGTTTCTCACAAACGCATACGACCCAAACACCATATCCATAAAAGAAAAGGTTAAAAATATGGTTATATCAGCAGATACCATTGTCGAAGAAACTGAAGCTACAATTACCTTTATTTCTGGAGAATGTTTCTGGATGTTTGGACATGAAATGGATGTGGACAAAGACGCCGTCAAGGGAAAGAAAATCACTGTGGATATGGTCACTTTTATTAGGTTCGAGTATGATAAGATTCAAAGCGTTCGGATGTATTGGGATCAGTTGAGCGTCATGAGGCAGATCGGGTGTGAGAGTTGGGTGGACGTTTGCGAAAATGAAAAAAGTAACGAGTATGTGAGGAAGAGGCAGGATCGGAATAGTGCTCTGACTATGAGTGACGATGATTCTGTTGGGAATAGTGAAGTAGCCGGTAATTGGATTTTTGTCAGACCAAAGATGTGGTTTAAAGCTTCATGGTGACTGGGTTGATGTAAAAGAGTGTCGAGAGTTTTGCGAGCGATATGTGACGTTGTGCTTGTCAATATTATCCATTGTTGTGGAGAGAATAACAGTAAATAGTGGATATGCGTACATTTAAATTGCAAATTCGTCCATATACAGTACTGCGATAGACGTAATAGCTGCTCCTAGCGTAAAGATAAACCAGCAATTCTGTTTGGAAAGAACAGCTTTATTGTGCGGTGAGCGATACTGATACGGTTGTACGGTTACTATTGTTAACGTGACTTACAGTAGAAATTCGTCACGTACAAATTCGCTACTAAATCATGTGAGCATACAATTTAATCAAATGTATAGAAAATGTCGAACTTCAAAAATACTCGTAACAAACTTGATTATTTATCCTTCCTATGCAAGACGATAGAGAACGAAGTTCTCTAACCGGTGACAAAAAAAATACCCGAAATGCCGGATTGCTTCGGTCTCCTGCATTCTAATCTCTTCCTATTAGTGACAAATCATTGCACGCCGTTAAAGAAAAGATTACGTCTAAAGTAATTTTAGTATGAAATTTAAACGATGATACATTGTTGGTCGTCAGCGAAGTAAACTTTTTTGTCTGCATCATGTTTATCTAATAATTTATACTGAAATCAAATGTTTCTCAAAACATAACTTTTTATATTTTAATTTGAGCGTGTAGACAAAAAACAATTTTCGAGTACAAGCCTAATTGAGTATCAACTTTTTGCGTTGAATCATGCTCTTTTGCGAAAGGCAATATTAAGCACCTAAATTTCGTTTATACGTATGTACAAAGTCTCAGTTATGTTACTAAGAACAAGCAATAGTCTCATAAATTATTACAAAGGTGGACTTTTTTATATGAGGCTTATAATCTAATCTATGAGATTTTAATTACCCGACAAGTCACTGTTATTAAGTGGATACATAATAACAACTAAACAGTCAACCAATTGGTCAAGGCGTTGATAAAGCTTTGATATTATATACGCCCAGTATTTCTCAAGCTTATTATTAGTGCATCTGCTATGTTATACACATATACCGTCAAATATTAATTATTATCTCGATATTGGAGAAGAATTCGTAGGTTTTAACGAAATCTGGCGAAAGAAGTTTGTAATTTCGATCCACATAATCCACATGTTAAAAATAAAAGTGTAATTTTCGGAACGTATTTCCTGCTTTGGCATAGATCTAAAGGACGTCGCGATTAAATATTATCCAAGCTATGACAAGCCGAGCAGTGAAACAACTAGAACAGATCTTTTAATTGATACATTTGTGATATA
>CAJVPJ010000667.1:0-19397 GCA_910592205.1 Paraglomus occultum | reverse complement strand
TTTACAGCCACATCCTAATCAGCCTCTCATTTATAGAATGTTCACTTTGTCTGGTTTTGTTGCAGCATGCCCCATATATAAACAAAGAAGTGGGCTTATTATAATCCGAACTCTCCGCTCGTTAATTTATTAGGAAGAATATTGTTACTGGTCGGAGAGCTATTTGGTCTTTTTCTCCCCGCAACTCCTTGTGTATAATTATCATAGAATCAAATTTCGACAATGATATTATGACGAGCTTATTAGATTTCGGACAATGTTAATATTACGGTGTAGGTACATATCACCATTTACTTCATGCTGTTTAATAGTTGAAATTGCTAAATTACATCTACACTACATTGTTTATTCATTTCATAATTTGATGTTGGTAGAGTAAAGGCAAATTTCTTAACTATCAAAATATGAAATATGTCTGAATTAACATAAAGTTTGTCTCGTTTATACGATCAGGTCAACACGTTTACAGCCTAACCGTATTTCAATTTAATGAATGCAAATCATATTCAATGCAAATCAAGATCATCGTACGATAACAAAATACGATCTTCATGCAAATCCTTGTACAATTGACAGTCTAACCATACTGCTCTCAATGCAAAATCATTGTGTATCTATCATCGAAATTAGAAGATCAATAGTTCAAAGTTTTAATCAAGCGACTCTTATACTAATAACTCGCGTGCAAGAATACAGTTTATAACATTAGTTATACTAGCTGACACATTGTTTAATAATATTTTTCATTCAATCTACATATTAATATTATTGTATATTGACATAAATTCTAAACTGACATACAACAGTACAGATAAAATATGTTCTTTGAATAATGCCATATTTGAGATAAAATCTACGCGGTACAGCTGAAATGTGTAGTTCTAAATTGATAATTGCATATTTGCTGCTTCTGTACGTCGCGTAAGATGGCATGCGATCGAGTAATCGGAAGTTTAATGAAATCAGTGTAAACGGTCGAATTAACCAATTATCGAAAGTTTACACGTACGATAAACGGAAAGAATTTCATATGGGAAAATCGGGTCTTGGTCCCAGGCGATTAAATTCTGTAAAGTCGAATTATCGAGAGTCGAAATTAAAGGCAGTAGGCTGTTCGTCAACTATCATTTAACAAAATGTAAACTACTCAGATGTGAGAAAGAGATAGATGTGATAATAATAATATCATTAATAATAGTAATAGTAAAGAAGATAATCAATTATGCGAGCGGATGTCATCAACATTAATTATTGGGTCAGTAAAGAAAATCGGACAAAATAAAACTTAATGCCTTGATACAGTATTTAGCCTTTTCTTCTCTGAACCTGTTGTATACGCAAAAACCAGCGTCTAACACAGGGCTCAGGACATTCAACAGTTCAGCCCTCATAATAAAGATAATAATATTAATGTGTTGCATTATATAACCAATCGGTAGTCATGTTTGCCTGGTTGTTCTCATCAAATGAACATCATTTTGTTAATGTCACTGAAAGAAGAAATACAGCGTCAACGTTTGCAAGCGTCCATGCTATGCTTTCATTTGAACAAAACCTTTAGTTTTTTAGATATAATATTAAGCATTGCGTATAAATTCTAATATAATTTTATCTTGTACAATAAGTTTTTAAGTGTTCCTGCAGTGTGCATTCACCTATCACAATAACGATTCCAGTGTTTAAATTACTCCACATTCATCTCTTCATTGGGCAATTCCGTTGGAATGTTAGGACTAATACCAAGTAACGGTCCAAATATTTCGTACGCTTTCTCCATTCCCACCCATCCACACAACGGCGTATCCCCGAGCACGTATTGAGTTTTCCGATTATAAAACAATAACCCATCTGGATCGTATCCAAACTGTCTAGAGTTTTGCATAAGCATCGCAACATGTTCAGGCAGGCAAGTGAATACAGTGAGTGGCTTAAATGAATATTTTGACGTGTTGGTTGAATATTCAAGTTCGCTGAGCTTTGCCTGTAGCCAGTAAAATCTTTGTAAAAAAATATTGGAGTAACGGTTGGTAAGTAAACTATATTGCACATAGCATACGGAATACGGTTTTAAATGGGTTCACTATACCTGAATTCTGTATCGCAATCGTATATTGGATGACCTTTCCAACACATCAGGTCTAGGACATAGAACGTAGATGTTGTTTGGTCAAAAATGCAATCTAGTATACAATAATCTGTTGTTTTGTTTCCTCTGTAGGAAAGTGATCCAGCCGGTAATATAGATTCGAAGACATTCATTACAAAACCTAAAACAGTTTGAATCATGAATAACCGACAATAATGCTAGTCGACTTATATCCATAAATAACTGACCATGACGATGTCTGCAAGTAGTCTTCCCTGTTGATCGGTAATGCGAAATTATGTGAGCATAACAGATTTAAATAAATCATCAATATACATCAATGATAACATCATACCTTTGGCTGTTGTCAGAAGACATCGTTTTCCAACAGGGCACAGTACAACATACCAATTCTCTTGCAAGTCAGCAGGGATTTCTAACATCCACTCTGCATACATAATCTGGTTACTGTGAAAGATAAATGCCATTAGTGTACGTTACTGGTCTTTTTTCTTATAAAGGAATAAAAGGAGAGATTTGATTGATAAAAATATAGTTAATTTCCTCTTGCAACAGAGAATCCTTTCGAAGAAGTTCTTCGGCCAACAAAGATAATACTGATCTTTTATTTCGTATGATGAGATGAAACTTACCCATAAAGTTTGTTGTTCTTGGTTTTTTTATGAGGCCTTGCTCTTCTCGACCGTAAAGATTTTCTTTCGACAACTACGCCTTCCATTGAGCTACTTGCTTCTCCTGGACTGGGTTCCGTCTTGGCTTCAACGACATCTTGATCTCCTTCCTCGTCTTGTTCTTCGTCAGACAGCTTTATTGCTTGATAAAGCACCAACCTACGTGCATGATCAGTAAAGTCGCGTCGTCTCTAAGTAAAAGAAGATCATTATTGCTGACCTGTATCTCTAACCTTAAAGCATTCGTAAATCGCAACTGAAGATTAATACTCTCTGTTGTTCTTCCAAAGCTCGCCGTCTTCGAGCTTCTTGTGATTCTTCTAGAGACATTTGCATGAGTGGGGATGCTTTGTAACGTCTGTTCATGGGAACAGCCTGAGGTTCGGAAACAAAGTTCCCGGAAAAAAGCCGTGTTAGATCTTCGACAGACAGCGAGGACGCAGATGATGGTTGTGTCATGATAAGGAAGCGATGATATATTATCCGTCAGGGAGATTTCGAATTATTATTTGTAGAACCTACACCATACTCGAAATCTGATTGGTGCTCGACATCGTTAGCATAGTAATAGTGTATTAGTAAAGTAATAGAGAATTTGATGACGCTAGAGACATACTTTTACAAGTATACAGTTTGATAATCCTCACAACTTTACACAGTCGCTTTCTATTAAACTGAGTTTAGCATTTACACCTTACTATGAATGCAAAAGTAAAGGTAGCTTCCAAAAACTTGTTCAAGTCTCTTGCCAATGAATATTACTATTGTTTTTGGAGCATTAGGTGTATAAATTACTTTTGCACGGTCTCCATCACTATTACTCTTCTTAATAAAATTTAAAAATTTACGACACCTGCATTCGGAGTTCTCAAATCATTTTTTTAGTTTTCAACAGTGATAGCAACTTAGGATTATACTTTTTCTCTAACTCAGCAATTTCTTTTACGACTTTTTCTTCTTCTTCTGATATCTTAGCAAAAGCAAGTGTTGATTCTTTCAATTTTAAATCTAAACTTTATTGTTTTTCCTAAACAAAACCTTCTGGTAATTTTTTACTATCTCACCCACTCAATCTTCTCCGTTTTTAACAGTGTTAATTAATTGATAAGAAATAGAATTATTTCTTCTTTGCTCCATTAAAGCAATTAACAATTGATTACCATTATTACTAAGAATATCATTACTTTGCTCAGTTTTCAAACTAGCCTCTGCTTTTTTACAATTGTTTAATAACTGAGCAGTATCTTGAAGGAGTGTCTTATCCAAAGTGCCATTTGATTTTAAAAGATTACTATCAAAGGTAGCCTTTTTTTCCGGTTTAAGGACTCCCCCATGATAATTGGAATATTCTTTTGCCTCATCTATTTACTATTGCATTTATATCATCTTTTTTGAATGTCATAATTTTAATTCCTATATTATAATTTTAATATTAATATCATTAAAAGATTAAATGTCCCTCATTTATAGAATTAAGAATGTTCACTTTGTCTGGTTTTGTTGCAGTCTGCCCCATATAACAGTGTGATTGTAGGGGGGGACGACTGTAGTTTGGGTTATTTTCCTCGAATTTATCAACATCATGTAGTAGTAGTGTTGCTGGAACCTTCAAAATTTGCTATATTACCATATCATCTAATCTTATATTGCCATGGTGAGGGGATGCAACTGCCTTGTGAAGAAAACTGGTGACAATTGTGAATTAAATATTAAAAAATACTTTTGGAAGGCATTCAGCAAATTTTTTGGAACTTCAGCTGAGTTATCGCGGAAGAAAATTGTCACTACAGTACGTTCGTTAGCTTAAAGCAACTGCCATAAGTAAAGATTCAAAACGATAATTAATTTTGTCATTTAATTGAACAAATAACGTTTTCCGACTAGTCGAAACATTAAATCGAAGATCGCCCTATTTAAATTGGAAGCCGTCACTTGCCCGACAATTATTTGCCCGACAATTATTTGCCCGACAATTATTTGCCCGACAGTTCATTTCCCGACACCAATATTTACCAGCATTATTTCAAAGTTATCCTTTTTTGGGTAGTTTTTTGTCGGGCAAATGGACTGGACCCATTTAAAAATAGTACTAAATTTTCCCTTCTAATTTTGCGACGATATGACTGTTGTTATTTTATTGTAGGTAATGTTATTCAAATACGAGTATAAATAGAATACATCGTATTGGGAGTAAAAGTAAAGCGCGCGTATATTGAATGAACGCAATGGAGAATTATAGCTGAACAATGTGAAGGACCATATTATAATCTATAGAACGCATAAACAAACTATTAATTTTTTGTTATAGACGGGGAGAAAAAGCCAATCAACTCAAGTGCAAATATTCTCAATGTTATAATCCAATGCGACAAAAGCTCTTTTTCTAATAGTTCTTGAACAAGCAATAGTCGGTGTTTTTTTTCTGAGATATGATTTATATAAACAATATGTATATTTACAATTAATAGTAAGTTTTTACGATCACTTGGGCGACTATTAAATGTATTTGTTGAAACTTTAATATCATCTAACGTTGTTAGAAACACCGTATTGCCGTCAACAACAAAAACTATCTAATCCTTTATAACGCATCCTTCTGTCGAATTATTTTGTTCACATGGCTCAACTGCCTGTCGGATCGAGAGTCTAACCTACAAATAATTTGATGAGACTTTAAACTACGATCCCATTCAATGTGGGTTCGCGTTTAGCGTAAAGTCGTATCTGACATCACATGATATGTATTGTTGTGGCGTTCAGGACGATTGTGGCACAGATTGCTATTCACTTTTAGACCCTCTGAAAATGCACTGTCACCGAATCCAACGTTTGCTCAAATATACGTTTTCTTCCGTAGCGACGCGCCTCGTACAGCGAAAGAAAGTAGGACGAAACCCCATGGCAGAATTCAACAGAGCATCACTCGAAGAGTTATTAAAGAAACGTTTCTTCTTTGCTCCTTCTTTTTCGGCTTATGGAGGTAAAGCGCTCTCACCTCTCACTCCTCGTACTCTAGTTTGTAGACTCGCATAAGTTTACTCTTTTTGTCCTCCTCTCCGACAACACAGGCGTCGCTGGTCTGTATGACTATGGCCCTCCAGGCTGTGCTCTCCAGGCTAACATACTCGATTTGTGGCGCAAGCATTTCGTGCTTGAGGAGGATATGCTAGAAGTAGATTGTACTATTATGACTCCACATGACGTACTAGAAACTTCTGGTCATGTGGAAAAATTCACAGATTGGATGGTTAGAGATTCACAAAGTGGTGAAATTTTCAGAGCTGATCATCTGATAGAAAATGTATTGGAGACGCGTTTAGAAGGGGATAAGAAAGCGAAGTCAACCGATACTTTATCCGCCACGGCGAGTAAAAATAATACCAAAACGAAGAAAGGGGGTGCTGTGCCCGTTCTACTGGATAGTGCAACCAAAGCAGAATACGAAGAGATCTTGGCAAAAGTTAGTTGTAAAGATCGTGTTTGTGTTAAGAACGACGATTAAATTAGTGATGTAAATGTTTGTCACGCGGCTTATTTAGATTGACAATTACACCGGCCCCGAGCTTGGTGAAATCATAAAGAAGCATAATATCAAGAATCCCGAGACTGGTGGCGATCTTACGGATCCTGTTGAATTTAATCTGATGTTTGAGAGTAGCATTGGACCAACTGGTTCTCTCAAAGGGTATCGTAAAAAGCCATTCGCTAAGACTGACGTTTGTCATTTTTATTTACTACTGAAGTAATTCTTAATTCACAGTTACCTCCGTCCCGAAACCGCACAAGGTCAATTCCTTAATTTCAAAAAACTTCTCGAATTTAATAACGATAAGATGCCGTTTGCATCTGCATCCATTGGACGATCATTTCGAAATGAAATAAGTCCACGGTCTGGATTACTTCGTGTCAGGTACGTATCCCAAGCACTTTTGTTGATGTTTCCACATGGTCGTGGTGTAATCCGTGCAATTGCAATGTTAGAGAGTTTGTCATGGCCGAGATTGAACACTTTGTCGACCCGTTGAGTAAGGATCATCCTCGGTTTGATGAAGTAAAAGATATCAAGCTGAGATTATTGGACAGTTCAATTCAATCGGAGGGAAAGACTGAACCAAAGGAGTTAACCATTGGCAAGGCTGTCGAGGAGGTGAAGCTTGCGCAAATTTTTATGTGCGATTTTTTATTTATTTTGTTGATATTGAAACTGACATTATAATTTTGTATTCTAGAAAATAGTTGATAATCAAACTCTTGGTTATTTTCTAGCTCGAATCCAGCTTTTCCTTACTAAACTCGGAATAAATCCCCAACGACTTCGATTCCGTCAACATATGTCAAATGAAATGGCCCATTATGCATGTGATTGTTGGGATGCCGAGATTCAAAGTAGCTATGTTTGTTATCAACCCTTTATATCCGTTGTTATTGTGTTTCGACTGTTAGTACTTAATCTCATATTAACCTAACTCATGCAGGGTTGGATCGAATGTGTTGGATGTGCCGATAGATCTGCATTTGATTTGACAGTGCATTCTAACCGAACGGGTGAAAAGCTCGTTGTAAGGGAAAGTTTACCTGAACCTAGAGTTTACGAAAAGACTGTACTGGACATTAACAAGAGGATATTTGGGCCGAGGTTCAGACAGAATGCCAAGACATTAGAGTCATACTTGTTAGGGCTGAGTGAGGCAGAACTGGAAAAACTAAAAAGCGATATCGAAAGTAACGGAGGGTATGTATTTTCAGATTGGCAATATTTTTCTCTTTGCGTGCAACGTAAAAATTGTGTCGATAATTTCTAATTCGTATGCAGGAAAGCTACTGTCAACCTTCCCAATGGGAATTCATATGAAGTCGGGTCAGATTTCTTGACTATTGGGCGCCAGACGTTTACAGAACATGGTAAATAACACAAGTCTTATAGACGTGGTTGACAAATTTTACGCGCTTTTGGTATTCCAAATTGGCTAACGGTTATATTGTAGTTCGAGAATATATTCCTAATGTAATAGAACCGTCGTTTGGCATCGGTCGTATTCTTTATTCTCTAATTGAACATGTTTACTGGACACGTGAAGGGGACGAACAGAGAGCGGTAACTATAATACATATAGTTGGCAAAGCTTGTTATGACATGAATTAATCTAACTCTACGTTCATCCTCAGGTTTTATCTTTCCCACCACGCGTGGCACCTTTCAAATGCTTACTAGTTCCACTTAGTAATAACGCGGCATTTGCCCCATTGGTTCGTGACATCTGTAAGTCATTTCTTGTAACTGCACTCGCGCTGTTAATCACAGCTTACCACTCATTGATATGACTTTTGTCCGTATAGCTTCCCGTTTGCGAAAGTTGAACATTCCGATAAAGGTAGATGACTCTTCAAATTCCATCGGTCGTCGGTACTCGCGTAACGATGAACTCGGTACGCCATTTGCCATCACAATCGATTTTCAATCGACGAATGACGGTACCGTTACATTACGCGAACGAGATTCAACTAAACAAATCAGAGAGCCAGTAAGTAAAGATTTTATTATTATGATTTAAAATCGAATTTGTAAACATAAAATACGTTACTTTCACTATCCACTCACTGTTTACATATATATAGGTGGATGTAATCTTGGACATTGTCAAGGAACTTGTAGAGGAGAACACCACCTGGAAGAACGTAATGGAAAAGTACACAACATTTGTACGACAGGAGCTTGATTAGATGTTAGATCAGATTTAGATGTATTTGTTCTCTCTTATGTTTATTTCACAACGAAAGTTTTTTTTAATAGATTTCTTTAGTGAAAGAAGTAATCAATCGAGACTATTTTGCTAATTACACAGACACTCTCTATTGGTTATTTGAGTTTCTGATGTTCTTAAATACTCTGCCATGTCGGAATCGATTGAAGCATCGTGTTTGACACTAACATAACTTGATTTAAACGGATCATTAGGAATGCCCACGGGGAGCATTTGATATCTTAGACGTAGACGTAATGCTTCTTGCTTAGCATATTCAATATCACTGAGACTGGTTTCATCTCTCCAGATTGGATGACGAAGTTTGCCAAAACAATAATGTGCCGGATGTCGACTGGTGAGAAAAGGTTGAGGACATGTTTGAGATATCGTACGAAAAGAAAAAAGAGAAAAGGCTTGCTTACCGTCGTATTATGACTTTCATCGGTTGCTGCGAGATTCCGAGGTCTTTGAAATAACTTGCTAAAGGCCTCCATTTATTAGAGAACCAATGTACTGTGACTATGGAGCAAATAAGATAAGCATCGAATATCATACAAAAATATCTGTCAAGAAGTAAAAGTTTTGTTTGTTTTTTGTTTTTTCACTCACAATAACCGGGATAAAAGATTAGCTCTTGAGATCGAATTTTACGTTTGTGATTACGCTTAAAATTATTTTCGAAATCAGCCAACCATCGATTTATGTACTCTTTCCTGAAATCCCCACACCATTTCTCCTGATGCTGTCGAGTCGCACCATACGTGGCTCTCCGATTACATTTCTAACGATATTGATTTACTACAGTAAACACCAGAAAAACGCTTGCAATTAGAAAAAATCCCAATGTAGTTCATGTCACCTACCTTGAAGTGTTCTTCTTCGAATTGTTCTGTTGCTTTTTCCGCTTTCCAGGCAAGTTTATCAAATTTATCAGCAGTCTCTTCCTTGAATCCAGCGGTTAGTGTAGCGAGCTCTGCATCTGTAGGTTTCCTTCGTTTCACATGGAAATAGTCTGTTTTTGCAGATTTTAATTTGAGTTCTACTGCGCGATCGAATTCTTCTTTAAAGAGGCCTGTGATGTACTCCATACTTTTGTTAAATAAGCACTGTGTGTATAAATTGGTGTGGTTATTCTTTAGCTAAGTAGGTAGAAGGTTTATTTGCTATCTATGAAATCTAAACGCGGGGCGGAGAGTTACGCGAACATGATCTATTTTATACTTATGAACACGTGTTGAAGCATCATCCAATAAAATTGCAAATCCAGAGATAATCAAGGATTATCGTGGGTTTCATTATCTGTTTTTTTGAATTTTTTCGTAGATATCAATAAGACAACAGCAATTGTAATACTAATTAAACTTAATTATCTTGTTGTTATAAATAATTTTTTGTTAAAGAGCTGCACCACCAGATTAAAGCTACGGTGCTTTTTAAGCTTTAAAGATATTTGCAATTTTATTCGACTTATATTACAAAAATGGAAAAAATTTTCCATAGCCATGACACGCGACTTCTATCGTAAATTCCCATAGCTCTGCAAATATATTGACAAACTTATGCGAACGACAATTGCGCTCTTTATCACGTTATTCAAACAAAAAGTATCAGTTTTATGCCCTAGCTAACAAGGACCACAAAGCTACCGGTTACAAGCATGCACGTTGAAGCATGGAGGATTTAGAGAATTTTTGACAAGAGAAGATGAAATTCTATTCCAGGGTCCGTTTTAATAACTTAGTGAATTAGGTGTGGCGTCGTTTTGACAATAACAGTGAACGAATATAATAATAAGTCTATATAATGTGTAGTTAATTATTCTTACTTTAGCATGACAAGAAATAATGGAGAGGAATTGTATTAGACTATAAAAACGTCTCTTGCCCTTTGCAGTACAGGTATGTATTACATCTTCATTTGCAATTTACTCATTTCCCATTGATTGTACTAACTCACTGCTACTGCTCAGTCTTACTATCTCGTTTTGAGACTGGTTGTAAGCATTTGTGAAATTTGCTAATTATGCAAAAGGAACTGGAGTAGAAAAAGATGAACAAAAGGTTGTTGACTTTGTATCAAAGGCAGCTGAATAAGGAAATACCAAGGTAGAATGCAATCTTGGGTGGTGTTATGAAAATGGGACTGGAGTAGAAAAGATGAATAGAAAGCAGTTAAGCTGTATCAAAAAGCTGTTGAACAAACAAATGTCCAAGCACAATACAATCTTGGATAGTGTTATGAGAATGGAACTGGAGTAAAAAAAATAAACAAAGGCGTTTGAGTTGTATCAAAAAGCTGCTGATCAGGAAAATGAAAATTATCTTGGTTGCTATTATGCTAAGGGAGTTGGAGTAGAAAAAGATAAACAAAAGGCAGTTGAATGATACCAAAAGCTGCTGATTGAGATAATGTTGATGCACAGTTTAATCTTGGTTTTTGTTATTAGTATGGCATTGGTGTGAAGTATAATCAAAAAGCAATTGAATTAACGAGACTGACAAGGATTCAGTGCAGCTTGAGGACAGATTTACAACATCAATTTTTTAATGTTAGTGATAAAATATTAAAAGCGAAAAAAATACAAGTGGCAGAATTCTATCAGAAAAAGAATGAGACTAGATAAGCAGTTTGTCATGTAATCATTGTAATTGTGCTTTAGAAGACATTACCGCTCGACGCAAGCGAAAAGTGTTATAACATTACTGGACTAAATGATAGGGGTTAGAGTTTTTAAAAAGAATAGTTGGTTTGGGAAATTCGTCTAGACTGTGATTATTGTCATAATTATAAGTAAAGGCTATTTACGATCTCGATTTGTAAAATACTCCATAGATAAACAAAATAACCCCAAGAAAATATACATGTAACGACGCAAAGCCCTCTCCCTCCTAACCAGTATTTCTCTCCTTTCCTGAAACTCCATTTCCTCCCTTCTAAGCACTGCCATTCTCCTCCCAGGCAACGCCTCGCCATCGGGCAAGCACGAAGGTCTCTACCACGCCACTTATTCTTTGAGTGAAAAAAAAACTCTAATACATGCCTCCTGTATAGACTTTACGCCTTTGACTATTCTCAGTACTGGCTATCAACTCGAGAGATTATAAGTAGCATTCTGTTTTTTGTCTATAAGGGATTCTATATTGGTACATTCATCGAGGAATCTAACAATATCCCAATCTGACACTTTTCGTCCGAAATATTCATGTATGCAGAATTTGGTATTCCCAAATTCCGCGCGAATATCGATGTCACCATCTCCTCTGCCACTAAAAAACGAATAAATAATTAAAACCAATATAACAGCAATACGTTATAAGAAAAAACTTTCTTACCTAATCGTTCTAGAACAAAGCCTGCTTGGGCAAGCTTTCGTGCGATAAAGATTTCGAACGCAGTCCTCCTCTGGTTGTAGACATTGTTCGTACAAAGAGAGAGAGAAAGAGAGAAAGAGAGGGGGAGAGAAAACGCGGTTGTATGTGCGTAATAGGGACCAGCCAAACATTACGGTAATAGTTTTTATCCCTCATGAATATTTTAAATAATTATGAACTACCGAAAATTGCAAGTGAAGGAGAACCGCCGACGCGTGTTATATGTATCGTCAGTTGCAACCTATACATAACAAGGAGCGTGAGAATCTGATATATCGTTTAGTGTAACACCATGACACCATGACATCATGACTATTGTTTTGGTAAATAATAAATTTTTACTGATTAGCGAGTTCGACAAGCTACGTATGATGTAATTAATAATATCTAATAAAAACTTTTTACTGTGTATACTCCGGATATACTCCGGACCTGTATAACCTCCAAAAATAGACAATTTTTCTGCTGTTATTTGTATTGTTATCAATGTTATATCAGTTGCATACGCGTGGCTTATTGTACTGTAGTTGTATAATCTTCAAAAATAAACACTTCTCCAAATTTTCTAAATGTTCTACTGTTTTTTATACTACTGTTATTAATATTACTACTCATAGATAATTGAAATTAAATGCGTGGTTTATCGGAAATGCTAAAAATTTTTCTAAATGTTTCTTCAGTATGTGATTATATGTCGTTGTTATATCATATTGTTATCGATATTATCAGTTTAATTAACTTGTTAACCAGTGAAAATTTTTTACTGCGTATACTTCGGACCTGCTATTTATATGGCCTCCAAAAAATAAAAAATTTTCTAAAGGTTTTCTACAACATGTGATTATTCATTATTGTTATATTAATATAGATTGATTTTACAGTATGTAACTGCCTTCATTATTATAAATCCTTTAAAGTGTTTCTACAGCATGCGCTGTTTATATTTTTATATCCAAAAATAAATGTTTCTACTCCAACATGCAATGTTATCTAAAATATAAACAAACAATTCATCGAACAACAGACAACCATTCCACTATTGCCCGGCCGAACTTTGACACAAAAACGATGCGGCAATGTACTCAAACCATTGTACATATTTTGCTACAACAAACCTCCCCTCCTCCAACGCGCAACTACAGCGTTATCAGCTTTCGCCGCACTCCGTATTACGACACATGCGACGGTTTGGATAACTCACAACCAACGTCTTACTATTACCCTCCTCGATCACAAATCAAAATTTTTACCCCTCTGTTTAAATTAATTCTTGTGCAACTCTGTATTTACTTTAAACAAGGTGAGAATTTTCACCGAGTACTTATTGTATCCAAAGTCACGCTGCCACTGGGTGAGAAATATCTGAATCGAAAGCTCATCGTGGCCACAGTATTCGTAGTATTCGTGTATCATATTAGACACATTTGATATATATAATATCTGAAGTTACGCTGCCAGAAGGCGTTGCCTTTACTGAATCTGTTAACGCCGAGATGGCTGTGGTCTAACCCACTACTTGTAACTTATACTGACTGAAATCGTAACCAAAAAAATCTATAATAAAAGTGACCGATTTTATTAGAAATATAAGAGCGATAATCGTGTAACAGAAAAAAAGAGTAATGATGTCACCGTCAAAAAAAAATACCGAGACGTGTCTATCAGAATTAATACTAATACTAATACTCTAAGCATGTCGGAAAATTAGGTGCATAAATATTTTGATCGCAAGTCCTCCAAGTGGAATACAGTCGGACCCCGTTATAACGAAATGCATTATAACGAAATGCATTATAACGAATTTTTGTTATACCGAAGCAAGGGTTACTTTTTCCTTTTTTTTTTAATATTTAAATTTGATCGTTATAATAGTAAACCTCGTTATTCCGTTACCGAAGTTCGGTTGGAGGATTTTTGTATATTGCACTAGTCGCTTTATAACGAAGTTTATCACGGGACATAGAAATTTGGCATGGTGATTGGTTGTAGTAATTGTGGTCATAAACAACAATATGGTCGCCACTGTCTTGACTAAAGATGCCATAACCGCTTTAAAACTAGTTCAAAACGTACTAAATAATTGTCAAGCCAATAGAAAAGAAAGAATATAATTTAGAATGAGCTCAAAGTCTTTTGTTCATTGAAAAGGAAGGTGGAATTACATAATGTTACAAGCGCAATCTAGAATAAATTCTTTCTTCCTGTATATTGATATTTATTTTGCAACTAATAAATATTGCTTACGAAAGCCTCGATATACCGAATATTACTTGATTTTAGGCTAGACTTCGTTACAAAGAGAGTGTTTGTTTTACCGAATTCCTCGTTATAACGAATCATATATGACTCTCCCGTGCCTTCGGTATAACGGGGTTCGACTGTACTACAAGTTTTTTGGAAGAATGCGATGCAGAACCGTTCAGAAAAAAAATTAGTCAATATCTTACTTCTCTCGAGAACATCATTGAAAAAAAGGATGGCAACAGGAGTATAAAAGCGCATGAGTTGCATGATCGTTATAAACAGGCAACTCAAGAAATTTTTTTTATTAAAATAAAAAAATGGTGGCGCGGCAGGGATCTATAAGATGCCTGTTCGTTCAAGTCTATGGGACGAGCTACGAAGTAGTGTTGGGGCGCATGCAATCTTCGGGATTGTCTGACGCTCAAGACTTTGGGTCAACTTAGCACTAACCCTATCGGTGCACAAATAATCTTTGGGATCGTCTGCTTTGGATCGATCTAAATAAGATTGAAATGAATTAAATGGAAATTGGGAGAGGGAACATGGAAAAGTGGCCAAATGGAATGTGCCGAATACCTCAACTACTAAACGCAATCAAAGTGAGTTCAATTAAGATTGCTTTGGAGTGTGAGGAAGATTTTACCATGTGACTAGCTTATCGACGTCAGTATTAATTAACTAATAGCGGAGAGAGAAAAAAGCGACGCTAATCAACGAGCCGTTAAGGTAAAAACCCTAGAGCTGATATCCCACTCAAGAATAGCGTTTACTTTCGCAGAATAAAGAAGCGTGGGAAGCGGACTTTGGATTTTATTGAAAGAAGCATGACAACAGCAAAGTTACGCAAATCACATGGAAAAATATAATCGATCATGTGTCTCTGACATACAGTATATGAATTATCAACTGTTTTATTTGCTTTTAAAATTTGCGCGGTTTTTTTAGTCCCAGACTGTATGTCAACATCGAATTATTCAAGTCACTAACCAACGAAAGAGCAGGATAGAAGTTTATTTTTTTCTCTCGATTTGATTTATTGAATTAAGTACGGTATACACTTTACAGTACGAAAAATAGCAGAACAACGAATTCGAATGCTTGAATATCAAGCCTGAAAAGAACTAACATTGCATTGTTATCATAAAGTAATTTTTTATCAGATGATTTGTATGTGACATCATAAAGAATACGTAATTCGAACAATGAATAATAAATCTTTTAATGGGTTTGTATGACACCACGAATTGGCAAAAATCGTTTTGTCAAACCACTTTCTTATCTTCTGACTCCTTGTATCTGTCAAAACAAACCAGGAATACAATTCCGTCTTGTTTATGGAGCTCATGGGATTTTGATAAAGCGAGGGGTCACCTTATGGCCATTCAGCAACAAGATAGAACGGAAGAAGTTTATCGACGAGGGATCGTTGTGGCAAGTAACGTACCACGCGAAACTTATCTTGAGTTTTGCGATGGAGAACCAAAGGTTTCTGTTAAATACCGGCTCATTGATGGGAAAGTCGTAGCCCACGACCTGCCTCTAGATCCTCATTCAAGGGTACAAGGAGTATTAACTGGTGAGATGTATACCTGGAACCGTCGCGAACTCTGGGTTATGGGCGAAACGGATATCACTGTGAACACGAGAGATGTGTATCGTCCAGATGTTTGTATTCGACCGAGTCAACGTCGACAACCTCCACAAAGGCAGGCAGCCAATCCAAGCGGTAACCCATACCCAACGATGGTCATAGAAATTGGTAACACAGAAAGCCTAAACAGTTTGCATGAGCTGGCAACAGGATATTTTTCTCCACGCACCAATATTCAAATGTATCTGGCCATCAAGCTCTTTCCCCGTCGTCGGGATCGCACCTTTGCATTGCTCGCATTGTTTTACAGACGTGACCAACCGAATCCAACTGTACCTTGTATCGCAAAGTCCTTTGGGACTGCAACTCTTCATATCTCCACAACAAGGTTTCTTTTGAATATTCCGAATTTTCCGGCTAACAGTCTTACTGGCGTCGGACGTGGACAAGTTGCTTGCGATGGTCCTAATTTGGCAGACTATCAACTCGCTATTCCTACCAACTTACTTTTTAACGATGTTCCTACTGCCGTACCAAATGGAACACCTAATAATTTCTTCATAGATTTATGGGATATACAAAGTGCATATAGTGGTGTATTACGGCCTTGAAATATAGAGATGCCATTGCTTTCAATGAATTTGATCGAAATAGAGGATCCATGCTGAATGTATATTGTCTTATCAGTATAACAAAGATTAAATATAATAAATACGGCCTCTATGAAGGAAACACTTGCTAATCTCCGTAAATTGTTTTTGTACCTGGAGAAAGATGTAATAGCAGGCGTAAATTGAGCAAGTTTCGTTTTTGATACACCAGGGGTTCTGTTTTTGATAGATCGACAAGCACCCCCAAATTTTGGTTTCTTTTTTGTACTTATTGGAGAACTTTCAGCTGATGTCTTCAAGGACCAGCTCAACTGTGGGAAATGCAATGAATCCAGCTGAAAAAAAGGAATTTTGGGTTAAGGTGCTTGAGAAAGTGAATTCTAATTCTGAAGACAGCCAAGTACAAGTTGAATCGATTCATGGTCTAAACCTCTTCCTCTGAGTGGAAATAACATATTATGTTATTTCCACTTAGTATAGGTTATTCCCCCTCAGCTATGACGTGTAGATCGCAAAATTTAAGTCATTCGAGTGATGGGTAGATCGCAAAATTCAAGTCACTTGAGCAATTATATATCCCTAGGTGTGATGTGTAGATTGTGTTTGTATTGTCATTCGAAAGCCACCAAGGTATGTATTGTGGCTTGACGTGTAATTTCTATTTTTCACGTCACTCAAATGACGACTGTGGCTAATTTTTGTCGTCGTATGTTGATTTAGTAATCATGCCGATTTCCGTCGTTGGGTCACATGGGCAAAAAAATATACTGACGATGCATCCAATTATATATCGTCATTTGTGGGCCCAATGTACAGTAATTCTTGATTGCAGGTTTACAAATAGATATATCTTTTAATTCATTTTCGAGATTGAAGTCCAACTCAGAATCGTATTCTTCATTTAGCTTTTTTATATAAGCTTTGAAACCCTTTCCAATCTCCTGTATTAAAAGTTTATTGATAGCTTGATCTGGCTTAATGTTGCAGTCTACCTCCTCAATCTTTTGCGTTATAATTTTATCAATAGCTTGAGTTAGCTTACTCTCATTGTTGTCATTTTATATACCACATAGAATTTTTAATAGAAAAATTAATACAATCAGGACATGCTATCGAGCATATTACATATATGCTATCTGAATATGTATGCAACCTATGTCACGTAATTAATGCTATCAGGTATATGCTATCAAGTTATGCTATCAAAAATACTATCAAGTACGTTATATTAAAGTATGCCGATTTCGATTTTGTCAGGATTTTTGACACCAGAAGTATATCCGAGAACATACCATAGAAATGGGAGTAAAAAAATAGTAAACTTCGACTAAATATATAAGAAGGCGGGCATAGTCTTCTGCCATAATTATTACATATATTTCCGCAAAAGACTACACCTCGAAGTATATACAGTATATCTTTGCTATAGTCTTCTGCCATAATTATTACATATAAATAATATACGCTATCAGGTATACTATACACATGCTAGCGAGTAGGCTATCAAAAAATGCTATCGAAAAGTATTATCCAGTTATACTATCGATAATGCTATCAAAATGTAATCGCTCATGTTCACTATCCTAGAATGCGTTTAAAATGGATCTGCTCGCGTCCTAATAAAAAATCCGTCCTAGTAAAAAATACTTAACTGGGACGGATTCGATATAGGAGAAAGATTTAATATTCTTTTTATCTTGTTCTTTATATTTATTATATATTCGTCCTAGTTGTTCTAGTAAAGAAGTAATAATCTAGAAAAATAAAATTTGTTGTGCGCCCTCTACCCGTGATACATTTATACTATACATATGATATATACTGTACATGCTATATACATATAATACTATGTATACCTATAGATAAAAAAAGTAAGAAGACCGAGATTTTACTAGGACAACTGGGACAACTGAGACGGGTAGTCTAAAACTCTTTTGTTCGGCTTGAAATTACTAGCAGGTATATTTTTTCCGTCCTAAACCACGTCCTAGAAAAAATCCGTCCTAGAAAAAATCCGTCCTAGAAAAAATCCGTCCTAGAAAAAAAACTTAGAGGTCATGTCCTCCAATCAGTAGGTATATATTGCACATAAATTACTAAGACTCTTTTACCTCAGATGTATCTCGTGCCATCTTCTCCAGCTTTTTTCGCTGATAATAATCTTGAGATCGATACTTACCAGCATGAGTTCTACATGCACCATAATCGGAACGAGTTAACTCACTACAGCCAGGTTCTTTACAAGTAACTTTTATAGGCGAATCCCAATGAACTGTACACCCCTCAGGTCGATAGCAACCCCGATTACATACCTTCCCATTTCTAAGGATATAAGGACAACGGTAAAATCCCACTGTTTTCTTTCCCGATCCCATATCTAAAGTTTTACTAATACGATTTTTAAGTAGCATATATATTATATTGTCTAACACTAATTACCTAAAATAATTAATTTTTATTAAACTTTTCTCTAACCACTATTATAGTTTCAAAACAACATAAGTTACGATGAGTACCCAACCCGAACATAATACACCCATTGTACCCGCATCATCCGATGTGCCAACCGTGGATAACCAAAATTTCGAGCCAGAGATAGAGGAAGAAAACAACGGGGCCTTCTACCACCGGGGGGCGAAAGCTTTTCCTCAATCACAGATTTCGGAAAATAAAAACTCAGACAACGGTCAACTTATCCAATACTTTGGTGGTGATTATTTAACAGGAATTTCAAGCCGTGATATATTTGCAGAAAATGATGAAAGGTTATCTACGATTCTCAATGATACTTTGGCTAAACGAGAGGAGATCCCTTTCATGGCTGTCGATTTTGAGGGATCATCAAATAAAATAGGTGAAAAGCACCATTATGTTTTGCGTCTATATGGCTCTCTTATCAATGGTCAAAAAGCGGTAGTTACTCTTACAGGAATTCGAGTTTTCTTTGATATCTTAATACCTGATAATAAATTTGTAGATATTTTTAAGATAAAAATAGACAAAATTCTTTGTAATACAATAAATGCCTATAAAATAGAACAAATCGAAGCCTTCCCAT
>CAJVPJ010000666.1:0-19447 GCA_910592205.1 Paraglomus occultum | reverse complement strand
CCTGATTGCCTTTATGATTCCAATCCGACATACGTGTCCATTCCGAATGGACATAAATTCCAAACCGACATACAACATATATGTATGCGGTTTATGCATTACGCGTCCTACAATTAATCTTACTTTTACTGACTTTGGAGAATTCCCGAAAGACTGTTTGTAGACATCGGAATCATTGATTTCGACCAGGTAAAAAAAAGTGTCAGAATAAATAAATTATTGTCGTCGTCCGCGCATAGTTTTCGAAACTTGTTTTAAAGACCTCATTATGAGAAGATACTGCTGACTACACGGTCTTTTCGGCCAGCGTTTGGTAATAACTTGCTAAACATTCTAGCAGCTGTTTTCGTTAATCTATAATTTTAACCCGTAACAGAAAATTTTGACATTCTAACTTTAAAAATTGCCCTCTAGCTGCTTTGCTTTGACTACGCGCCCATAATGTTATTAATTATTGATGGATACGTGATAATTATGATATTTGAATAAAACATAACTAGCATGTAGAATCATATAAGCGGCCAGCTGAGCCTCTTATAACTGGCTTGACAAATAAAAAACGTTTAATTAAACCATTTATTATTGCTAGCAGATATAGCACCTGTAGACTGGATTGTCTTTGAGATCAATTTTGCAAATCTTTCACTCTAACAATACAGAATATTTTGATATTATAATTCTAATGACACAATATTCTTAAATTGTATGATCTAATGGTGCATTTACATAAATGGTACTATTCTAATCGTATGATCTTTTAATGATATATTATTGTTCTTCTGATTGTGCTCTGATTGTTTGAATTTCGATACATTCTAGTTTATAATCCTTTAATCATACGCTATTTAGAACATCTTGATGACAATAATAGAATAAATATCACCCTATCAACCAGTTACAAAGTATCACATATTACAAATTATGCGTAGACCAGCTTACAAACGTTATGTAGTCTAGTCTCCCTAAATGCATGTCATTTGAACTGAAAGTCGAGAGCTACATTTTAGAGGGTGTATAAAGATTATGAATTTACATGACTAACAATAATTACTGCTATTTATTAATATTAATGCTCTTTTATAGTGTTGTGCCACGTTCAGCGTTGATCTGACTTTATGGCTTCTGGTTACAATTTGTGCCGAATTTGGTAAAATTTTCATAATTACTGTACATCACTGGGTGCATTTACAAAATTGCTTTCACAGCCAAGACATATTGCACATGTAGAATATAAAGAGTATGAATTTAGCACTAAATTCCGAGGCTGGGAATACGAAATAAGATGCATTTAATGTTAGAGAGAAAATGTATTTAGGATTATCAAAAGCGATATGGAAAGCGCGTGTGCATAGTCAATACAGTATGAATATGTTTTCATGTTTTTAATTCCATTGTCTTGAAGCGAATAAATAAACACTGCATTGCACGGTTTAATATAGAATTTGACTTGTTGTCAAAGTCGATGCTATTCAGTAATTTGTTCATGAACGTCGTCTATTCAAAAAGAAAATTTTATTATTGATATAATAGTACATAAATGTAAACAAGCCTTTCTCAAAATGCGTCAGAGTTTACTAAGGCTTGTGCATTCCTTCGGCATCGTGACTCGGTTGTTTCATCACGCAAATATTAATAAATTATGAAATTCATTTTCCCTAATAGTAGTTCATGAGGATCTAACCCATGTGATTGACTGCTGACAATAGTGGTAAAACTTACCGGGAAATCTCAATGAAATTTAAATCCCTGTGCCATTATGACGAGCACAAGACTCCCAAATTCAACACGGCTTTCAGTACACTGACTACACACATGATCGATCAACGTATCATTGCGCGATATCCTATTTATGGCAGGTCCGCCACCGTATCTTGAGAATATCAATATTTTTTTGGATTCTGCACAGAATTTTTTTACAAAAAGTGGCATTTTGGGCCATGCGAAGAAACTAAACCTTTTTTTTTTCCACTGCGTGAGTGGATTGGTTAGTGGAAGGACAGCTACAACGCTTATACGTGCCATCAAATGCACTGCGGGTTATCTGATAGACAATACAAATGAATGACATCAAATTATGATTTACGAATATAATGGGAGATACAAGCCAACATATTGTTCAGTTTCAGAACTGATGATGTATGGTAAATGATTGCAAATGAATAATAATAATAAGCTATGGGCGGGTTATGCAAAAATCGAACATTATATGGAAGAAAGCATGTTAACTAATTGTAAAGTCATTTTTGCGGTTGTAGTCGGGCGGTCACACATTTCTAGGCCGTTGTTATAGTAAAAAAAAAAAAAGTTCGATAAACTAAGATTTCGGCAATAGATCAACAAAGTCGGCTACGTCGATGGATCGTAACGATATTTAATTTACACAGGGATATACAGTGTTTCATTAAATGCGATATCCCGGGATGTCCCAGCGGTTTCAGATTTCAAAACCAGAAACGAGTCTCACTTTTTTAATAAAGACATCAACCCGTAAAGAGAAAACGTTACTCTTTATAACGGCTCTAATCTTGTAGCTTGTCCACATTGAATTGTTTGTTTGTTCGCAAGTTTGTCATAATGATTATGGCATCCAATAGGTATTCTTTATTATAACTGCAAATCGAAGGGTGTTTCTCCAAATTTCATTGTTTGCTTGGCTGCAGTCATGCATTAATCTAATCGGCACATTGAGCAGATTAGGTATCTCCGTGACGATAATTGATTCCTTTATTTATTCGGATGCCATAGCTAAAATAACCAAACGACTGTCCTTCACTGCTTTGTTCTCTTTCCGAACAGCAGTTATATCTTTGACGATAAAATTGTCTCTCTGGGTTTATTTTCTCCCTTTGCGAATATTGACTCTAGAAGGGTCGTAAAACCCGACGCCTAGTGCAAATCTTGTCATTCTTTATCATAATCACCTCCACCTCGTCCGTACCTGTTTTCCGCCCGCAGCCTTTTCATTCTCAAAATGTCTGAAGATATGACCTCCAATTCTTATCCCTTAACACCAACCTCACATAAGGCGTATCCACCACGTTCTCGCGGACTTCCACATGTCAAACTTGGGGATTTTGCCGTAAACAAAAACATCCAACACGGTGTAAAAGAGGTGAAGGGAATAATTGCCAATTATCAAGAATTTGTTAATAGAGGAAATGTGGTTGATCTCGCTGTGGGTGTGGTTATAGGCGCAGCATTTTCGTCCATTGTCAACAGCATGTAAGTTACGAATTGATGAGTAATTCGGTTAAAAAGAAAGCCATTAATGGCGAGCTGTAGTCGGTATAAATATGAGCTCATTTTAATAGCAGTTGAGTGACGTGCAAACGCCGATCATAATACTCATCAATTATGCTTTGACAGGGTGAATGATATGTTAGCACCCGTAATTGGTCTTGCGGCTGGTGAGTAACTTGCTAAGCGTATTGTGTGTTGTAAGTTCGACATGATTGTATTCACGGAAAATTGACCATTTTATTTGTTTTTGACCAAAACCACGTGTAGGATCGCAATTGACGGAAGAGTTTGTTGTAATAAGGGCAGCTCCAGATGGTCAAAGAAATTTTACAACTAGGGATCTTGCAGCGGTTAATATTTATTTGTTGATAAGCAATATCATACATTCTGCTTTTTATTAATTATGATTCATATTGTTTCTAGGCTGCCGGCAGCGTGACTCTAAACTATGGCAATTTTCTTCAACAAGTTGTTAATTTCTTCATCATCAGCTTGTTCGTATACATATTCGTCAGATGTAAGTAATACAAAATGTCTTGTACATAACTTATCAACCATGATGCATGTTGATATTTAACCGTGTTTCAATTATTAGTGATTAATGTAATGACATTCAAAAAGGAAAGTGAAGACGCAAAAAAAGATATGATGTGTCATTATTGCTGTAAAAAAATTCCCGCGTTAGCTATTAGATGCAGCTTCTGCACGACTTGGCTAAACGAGGAAATACAAGCTAAAAAAAAACGCTCTTACCCGGAAATATCATGTGAAGAAGTTGAGCCGATGGCCGAAGTTTGAGATATAAAAGATTAAAGGTAAGCCTTCATTGAACACATCAGCTATTTACCTTTTTTTTTTACTACGCTCGTTAATTTTTACATTACTCTTATATAGAAGCTAATAAAATGTGTTTTCTTAATATTAACATGCGATCTATTGCATATCACGGTCTCTTTCAAATCATAATTTCCAAACGATTCGATAATAATTTGAAATATCTACTCAATAATGACAAGAACTGTTCTAAATAAACGAGTTTGTTAAGCGTCTAGTCATCCGATTCTGCAATTTGACGTGCGGATTTTAGTAACTGTCATACTTTGCTGGTAAACCGCGACGTAACAGACTTTTTGTCTATGCGTGAATTTTTATTCGTTGACTGTGTGAACAGTTCAGTACTACCAATGTTAACGAGATCTTTATTAATTATATAAAAATTCGTACGCTCACCAAACTTTATTCTCGCCAGCAGGGTAATCTATCCAATTTGCGCGCATATTGATATAGACATTTCTCTCGTTTTGCGGATCATTATTCGACACACACTAATGATGTGTATTTTGCTATGAAATAGTTATGCTGTGCAATAGTAAGAGTGGTCTTTCGCTTTTGTTGGTTCATGATTGTTATCCGCTTTATCAACTGATGAGACCTCGGATTAAAGGATGATATAATTTCTCACAACTAGATCCGGATTACGATGATTTTTATAACCGAGGTAGCTTTATACGGGGTTTGACTGTGTATTTGGTATTCAATTACAAATATTTTGCACGAATTAACTTTACTGCATGTCGGAAGAGATGCGTTGTACTGTAACACCATTCCGTCTTTGTGATTTCGATATCCTCCATAATATTAAATAGTATCACCAAAATATCCAGAGTCACGTGAAGAATGTCTTTCCAGTCTTTTTGACAGGTGTCATAAGCAATTCTTCTGACAAGTCGGCCACAAAATGTCAAGACCATCACGCCCGATCGGGTAGTATTCTGTTACGGTATATCGATCAATACATTATCAAGTTTTTATTTACCACTGCCCACTTGGGTATTTCTTTATAACATCAACGCCAGGGCAGTATCGCATAACAGCTTCCTTAATGCTAAAGTGAGGGCGTCTCCCGAGTCTTCACGTCCACCTGCGGATAAGAGCTTTAATGTATCGAATTTGGATCAAACTGATGAATCCCCGACTACCTTGACCAAAACACCTACCTATGAATATTACGGATTTACGCTGTACTTGACTTCGTTTATTGCGTTTGGTGCGTACACACGTTCGTGATTTTACTTGAACTGTTGACGAATGATGGATTGAACCTCCCAATTCTGTGTAGTTATTTATTTATTATGGGCATATTTGCCTGATGAAACTTTAATTTCCTTGGGCATTTCATATTTTCCTAACCGGTACGTTGAGTATGATTAGCCAACATTTTATGCACTAATCGTTAACCATTCTCTAACGTAATTTCCTCACCACAGTTATTGGGCTATAGCATGGCCTGTGTGGACATTGGTTTTGATCGCATTTATATACGCTGTATTTTTTTCTATTAATCTAATGAATACTGCGCCAATCGATTCGTTCAACACAATAACAGGTATTTTGGTCTGTGGAATGCTTAATTGCTGTTATTACGCTTCGGACCTAATGCTTTATTATTAGATGACTATGCAAACGTTGGCCAGAGCCTATCCAGATTGTCTGGAATAACCGATGACTTTGTGCCTGGTTTACACGACATTCCAATTGGAGTCGTAAATGCGTGTCTTTACCAAGACTTGCGAGGGCCATGGGATGAAGACGAAGACGAAGACCCATAAATTAATTGAGAGTATTGCCAATACTCATTTCAAAAACTCCACTGGCACACAAATTGCTAGTTGGGGGTGCATCTAGTCTTGAGCCTTGACCTGTGTGACGGACAAATATTGTTTTTTACAAACCCTTTATTATCTATATAAACAGTCTGAACGGGTATCCAGGCTGCTTAACTCTAAAGAGAGCGAAAACTAAACTAAACATTGCGACAAGAATGCCGGTCCATAACTGTTCAATTTGAGTAAAAAAAATTTAGACCAAGTCAAAATAAATTTCGAGAATGAAAGACATACTATACTCACATATATACCAAATCGTTGTTTAATCGGATCATTCAACTTTGGCACAGACGTGATCAATGCTATCGTTGACAGTGCGCAGACGCCATCTGCATGGACGCAAGATAGACCATTCCATACATTGAATAAGAATAAAATTAATCAGTCGGCTTTTATAAAAAAAACTGTAAATTAATCAGATATTTGTTCATATACATACACATGACTGCCACTATTTGACTTTCCAATCCGAATTGACTCTGAAATCCAGACGCGACATAACTGACCCGTCCATGCTGCGATATTACATATGGCGGAGTGCGAATCTGATTCCACATATGTCCCGATGTCATCATCAAGATAATCACCAGTGACAACGCTGCCCACACGTTTCGGTTCCAAATAAACTTTTGTATCATTGGATAAACCATCTTTAAAAAGGCCAACAAGCCCGTGAATAACAATCCGTAAACAGCCATCAGGAAATAATTTGGGGGTCGGGTAATCGGAATGGGCGTGCCAAGATGCGCAGACACGAACGAAGCGAACGGCTCAGCTCCAAAGCCTTTGCGGCCAAAGTCATATTTGTCGGGTTCGGTAACTTGTTTAGCAAATGGTCCTTCGGTCGGAGCATAATACCACAACGAAGGCGCACTGGTTTGTTTTAACTGGAACATGGATATTAAACACTTGGTGACATAATACGAGGCATGAAACAGACAAACAGCAACGAATACCTTATTGAATATTTCTTTGCCATTAATAAAGTCTAATAATCCAAAATAAACACGGTCGACCGGGTTCCCAATTTGTTTCCACGTCTTTGCAACCAAACGAAATTCCGGATCAAATTCCCTGCAAGTACACGCAAAACTGCTTGTTAATATCAATCATTTCGTTGTATTTTACAAACTGTATCTCATTCACCTGCATGGAATGCAGTTGAGTCGAGAATCCATAGCAGTCAAGAGGACTACAAAAGAGTAGTTCCTTGGTTTAGCGACAAATTCATCGAACAAATTCGAATCCAGATCAACAATGCCGTTTTTCTTTGAAGCATCATTTAATTTTGCGACTTTGACTTCTAATGAAGGTTTTGCTGCAAACGTAGTGGATATGAACAGACAGTATAAAATTAGGCACGCCAGTACAAATCGCCGAGTGATCATGTTGACGAAATTGGGGCCAGTGTGTAATTGTCGTAATTGTCGTAATTGTCGTCTTTTTGATTTTTTATCCATGAAAAAATCAGCCAATCACAGTGTGTCAAATAGTTTTCTCCGCGATTGCTGTGAATGCCTTTTTCTTTTTCTTTTTAACAATACGAATTATGATACGTCACTTTGAAAGTAGGTATAGAATTCTTGCAGACGGTCACTATTTATTCCAATGATTCATAAAGATCGCCTTTTGCCCCATTCATTATGCTTAATGTGTATCGACCTTTACCTGAAACCCTCCAACCTTTATGATCTAACACCTGGGAATTGTTTCTTTCACAAGTTTTTACGGCAGAGCGTCATCTCATTCAAACTGCGTCACTTACTTCCCTGAAGGATGTTAGACTTGGCATAGAAGGTGTTCACTGGTTGCGTAAAATTATACAGTCGCTTGGGAAAGACTCGGTTACTGCTGCACTTGGTGGTGTTCCTATAGGTTTGAAAAGTGCGATAGAAAGAGAATTGGAGGCAATAAAGTAAATAAAAGATGATTTTTTTTGAATTGATATCGTAAGGGTGGTCGATTTGATTTTCGATTGTTTACAACAGTCAACTTACGAATATTTGTTCTCCATTGTGTGTAGATCATATGGGATACAGCCATTCTTTGTATTTAATGGATTAAACGTGATTCGTAAAGATAAACCTTTTTCTGGTGAGGATACCAGGCCAGCCAAGAGAGCTCAAGCTTGGGATGCGTATGAAAAGGGCAAAATAGAACAGGCATACAGCGGATGGTCGGCCTCGGGATCTGTCAATCAGCCAGATTTGTTGTATTTTGTATTTAGTATATTGAAAGAAAACGATGTGGAATTCATGCGAGCCCCATATTCTGCGTGGGGACAGGTAAAGGGTTTCTTTTTACCAGTATACGATATCATGATATTTATTATAGACCTTTTTATTTATTTTCCAATTTGTAACAGTGCCATATTTATGCTGCCTAATGCTAACCAAAGATTTTTCCGTACAGCTCGTCTATCTAGAACGGCACCCGAAAAGCTATTTTCATGCAATCTACGGCGGCAATGAACTGTTAATGTATGATGTAGAAAAAGTAATCGTTGGGTTAGATTTGGAGGTTCGCGTAGACTACCAATGAAATTTCTCTCGTTCGCATTCGTCGCTTCCTGCCCTTGAATTCTCCAACTAATTACTCTACTGTTGTTCATAGAAAGGCACCTATTCATATCTTAGTAAGAAAAACATACTTGCAGATCTCCAAATCACGGATGAACAATTCCTCGACGTCTGCATTTTGGCGGGCTTTGAGTATTGTAATACATTCCCACCACTTAACACGGACATAGGCGGTTTCGCGTTCAAGAATGTTCACGATCTTATCAAACAATATAAACACGGCTTTAATGCTGTACAAAGTTACGCTGAACATTCTTTGGTAGTAAAGATGAATTATATGGATCTCTTCTGTCGTACTAGATGTGCTATTAAATATCATCTAGTGTTGACAGATGAGGGAAAGGTCGAACCACTGAACGTTGACAATGCGCCCAGTGACATACATGAATTTATTGGATACAGGTTGCCCGACGAAATATATTATTATTTGTCTAAAGGATTGATGTCTCCACAGGTACAGGGCGTTATGTAATGCGTCCGTTACATCGTCGAGCTTCTGTTTCTCATGCTGTTTTCTTCCAACCAACTTTTCAGGTTATCAATACGCTGATATCGGGGGTGTTGATCGAAAATCCTCCACTGTGCAATGGTGAAACGCAAGAATATAAACAATTTCTTAACCATCTACTCCAACTGCGCACACAAGCAATGAGTTTACTTACTCAGCCATTGCATCAGTTTTATCAGTCGAGAAAAGTGGTTAGCATATATTGGTATGAACCGTCTAACGATCATCCATTGCAACACAACATGGTACCTAGCGTCCACGATACATTGAGTACTTGGAATGTATTGGAAGGCGGATTGGAAGAAGAGAGGAAAGCACAAAAGGTAGTGAGCAAGTTGTTGGAGATTTAACGTGTCGATTATGGTAGTATGGATCGTGTCATATATGGGTGATACAAACTACGCGTGTTTGTTTTTTTCTTCTTTTTACTGTATAGACTTCTACGATTGATATTGCCTTTTGTCTAAGGGCAACTGCAACGGAGGAGCAGGCAGCGAAAACAATAATGCCTAAAAATAATGACAAATCTATTATTAGTAAGGATGAAATACTAGCGAACGTTATATGGGGATTATTGCAATTGAGAGGGTAAAGTAACTTTTATATATCATAGCGTTTATTATTTGTAACTTTATATGGGTATATAATATGGCTTATTTTTTTTCTCTAGCTTCCTCACTCAATCACACACCCAAACATACTGGGGTGTCGCTTTTCGAAAAGCCCTCGACTCGGCAAAACCAGGATCAGCATCACATCAAGAACAATTATTTTCTGCTTTGGAATTGATTAGATTTGGTTATCTGAATGCTAACACGTTCAGTCGACCGTACTTTGGCGGGCCAGTTGTTGGCAATGGTAATGTACTGATATTTGAATTGGGATATAATTCATAATAGACTCTTAAATATTCAATTAATTCCCATTACATTGATTTCTCTACCGTAGATGAAGAAAAAAGACATATACTTTTGATTTCTAGGACACTGAGTTTAATGCCCGCAACGTTTAAAGCAAGCATCGCGTGAGAATAATATTATATTGCGTTTAAACATTAAATATACCTATTAACATGCTAATATATTTATTTCACGTACAGGGCACCGCATGGGCAGGGCCTTTAAGTAGAGAACTTTTGGCTTTTAATAGTTTTATCAAGGCCCTGAACCGCTCATTGCGCAATCTGTGTGAGATGCTAACATTGTCACTATTCCTTAATTCTGACCGGCGTAAAGATCGCGGGGACTATTTGGAGATTGCTCTGAGGTCAGTGATATCAATAAGTGTGAATGGAAGCATTGACAATATGGCTAATGCATGATATGCATCGCGTTTTGTGTTGGCAGCCTACCTTTCCTGACAGACGTGAATACGGCTATGGGTATAATAACTAAGACATACCTCGAACAAACTATATCGCTGTCCAAATTGAATGAGGGCAAGGCGTCGCATACGAATATATCGGAAGCATTATGGAAGATTCAAAGCATCTTTACGGCGTGCACTGATGTAAAGGCTGACCTGATAAATGGTTTTGCATTTTGGGATGAGGTAAGAAGCATCACAGATACTGTTGGAAGCGGTTAGGTTGCGGCGGAAAGTGTCATGGCGTCGATTGGTTGATTTCCTAATTTATGGTTTTCATTTGAACAGCTGATCGTTGCATTGAAGCAACTGAGAGCGACCGACTCTATTTCTTTGGATTTTGCCTCGCAGTTCTTTAATGCCAATCAATGGCTTTCGTCTAGAAGACTTTAAAATGTGAATGATGAAAACAGCGTTACATGGAGCATTGACTTTTGACTGTATTTGCAAAGAACATTATGAAATCAATATAACTCGAGGAAATCGATAGGATTGAATGTTGACATATTGCCATCCGTCATATCACTAAAACCGGTCACTTGTTGTTATTATGCTTTTCATACTTGGAGCTCTTAGAATGTAATTTATTATGTTTGGATATGGAAAAAGCTGACTGTCGAGTGTATCTATTGTTTTTATTATTCGATCCGATCCATGTTTACTATTTCTCTCACTTCTTTTCCCTTTCTACTCTTGCATTCATAGGCAAGAAGCTTGTCATCTCGATTCCAACGATAATAATTGTTGTCCGTTGCCAGATGTGCTTCTCTAGCAAAAATATTTTAATGCTGTACATTATCCCCCTCCTCCCCTTTCGCCAAAATTACGAGCACAATAGTGAAAAATCGTCGTTCGAAAGTAACATGATGATTCTGGTGTCGTATTGAAGTTAATCGATTTTTACTGGTAAAATTTATACTGTACAGTATTCACAAAAAGTAAATAACATAATTTAAGAAGATTGGTCAACGATCCTTATACAGACACAACTTGCCAGAGTTATCGTTATAGGCCTATTCATTTCATGTTCCCAATTTTATGTTTAATTCCAAAAGTGATAATGTTGTGGGATTTGACTGGGTCAACCGTTTCAAAATTGTTTTCGGCGACGTTATCACATAAATTTAAATTGTGCACTTTATTGGTGTGAGATTATTCTAATTATAATGTGAATCCCACAAACGGGTCAAATCCTAGAACGGGTCATAACAATAATAAGCCTCTGCTATATGTTCAATAAATGATGTTCTCTGTAGGATGTGTCATCTTTATTCACATTTCCTTACACACGTTGGGTCAGTAAAACCTCAACACACGACTGCCGAATTACCGTGTTTTTTTTTGACTAAATACCCCATGAGCAGCCATCTACCATATATTCTTATAATATATCATCCTCATAACGTCTCCTACAGGTGAAACCTGTTTAAACCGGCGCTGATTAAAACCCAGTCTCGGGTTTAACCGACTACGCCAAATTTTCATTAATTAGAAACTTTCTCTTAGGTTAAACAAATTTCGGCCAAAAATCAGCAAACCAAGGCCCGCTGGTTTAAGCCTATCCATGCTATTGATCTTATCTTATCTTATAAGATAAGACACTGAACAATGACAGGTACACATGACAGGGTGGGCGTAAGGCAAGCAAAAGCAGGTCACACTTTACAATTTAGGAAACCGATTAAATACTGTATAACACAATTTCTATTTAAACTAGTGGATTGCTTCTCCGACTCCAGGACTCTTGACCTAATATCAGTTTGGCCTGAAATTATTGTCATCATTGGACTGTAAGTAATAAACGGGTCTCGCTTGTTTCGATGTCTAGTATCAGCATTCTTCGGATTCATTTATTTGAATGCGTAGTCACATTAATACAATATATAAATGAAAATAGCTTGTTATAATAGGTTTAATCATTGAAATCGGCTGTCAGTCAGAACACAATTTTTTCTTCTTGCCCTCTTCACCTAATAATATCTAATGAGCGGACCTAGCAACAATTATGTCGGACTTTATAACGCCGTCGGTCAATTGGAAGGGTTCAATTCTAATCAAATGACTACTAATTTGCAAGCTCAACCTTATGCTCGCGCTCATGCTACCGATTTTCCTCTCAACATGACGTCTACGAATACAGATTCTCCAGGCCAAATGCCTACTAATTTGCAAGCCCAGCATTATGCTCAAGATTTCCGTTCTCATGCCACATCTTTGCCTCTCCATGGTAATGTCCATATGAATGCTATGCACTACGGAAGTACTGGAAATTATATAACATCATATCCCTCAGTCTCTTATTACGGACCGGTTTCGGATGTTGGTGCCTCCATGAATGGGCAGTTAAATACGTCGAGCCGTAATAAAGTCGAAACTCACAAAAACAACTCGTGTCCACTCTGTGGATCCTCCAACCGATATTTCGGTACGATCAAAAGTATTGCGCATATTTTTACGCAAATGCGCACGCAAGATAACGTACTCAACGAGCCCGAATATGTGATTACAAGAGAAGTGCGAATTCAATTGGTGATAGGCAGGGTACCAGCCAATGCTAACTTTGACCAAGTGTTAGCTTTAACTCAACAGTGATAAAATAGTTTATGTATAATATGTATGCTTGTCCTCCGTAGATGATAACGTCCCAGATGATGAATTCTTTTGTGGGAGATTTTATACTAATATGCGCTCTTATAAGTTATTAGCTTCCAATAGTGTTAAGTCAGCTTTGAATTTCCAATTCGTTTTTTTGTAAGTTTCTATACGTTATTACATTCAATTATCTTTTCAACGATCTATTAATCTATTGCAGTCTACGTCATTGTCTTTTCAAATTGAGGTCATTGGATGGAAACAATTGTTTTCCTGCTTGTACACCGAGAAAAGTTAGCTCAATATTTCAGCGAAATAGTAAATCTACTTACCCGCACACCATACTTTGTTCTCAAGCTTGAGAATTAGGTAATTGTCTGTAGAACAACTTTCTTATGCCATGAGAATGAGTAGATATTGTATACTCTCGTCTTATTATGGATGACATCAACTTAGAACAAAGTATTATACTTGATGTCTTTGTTGAACGAGCGAGTTAACGGTAATATTGAACTGCTTGTAAATAAATCATTACAATAGTCTAACTCATCAACGTATTGAAACAAATGACAACAGGCGAGTTTAATACAATAGCAGTCATAAGTATCCGAATATTTAATTACTCCCCAAAATTCTATGCATAAAATAGAACGTAATACTTGATATCGGATACTTTTATAAGTTGCAAAACGTCCTTCTAAGGAGTTCTAGATTATTGCTAACTTTTACATCAGAAAATGAGGAAACAAATTGAAATAGTTTCTTTGCGGAAACAGAGCCAAGTAAATTCTAAGCGGGTTCGCCGTAGTAAGTTCACAGCTGCTTATCTGGTTGCAAGAGTAGCAAGACGAGCGAGTTGTGACAATCGCAGTCTTTTTAATGTGATTATACTATGTAATAGAACCTTAAACGGGATTTACATAGTGACAGTCTAATTTCATTGAGAAAAAATATTAACACAACATCATTAACTCTCTTTCGTAACGAACGTTATAATAAGAACGAACGTTCTAATACGATTAGTATTAACAAAGCAGTGTTGAAAATATTAACATGAGAGTGAATTTTAATAAAGAACTCGACAACGCGGTAGATTAAGCTGAGGCTTTTTTGCCTGTGCGTATAAATACGTCTACACACTTTCAATTCCATTTGGTAAGATGTTCGTCCTTGATAATAATAAGAGTAACACTGAATAACGGTAGAACGACCGTGTTTTAAATAATGTAAATTTCGTAATTAATATCGTTTGGCAGACCTAATCGTTTCAAGCTTTAACAAATCGAGGTAATCTAGCTTGATCATAACTAAAAAAAACGCTCTTAGCACAAGTGACTGAATTTTATTGAACATTTGTTTAATGGTAGTCTTGAGGAGAGCGAATACATGATATGCGAAAAACAAACACTTGTGAAGCCTTGGCAAGAATAATGGTCAAAAAATATAACATCTACGTTCGCCGTTCCTGTCGCCTCTTAACCCATAAGCCAGTTGTTTGAAGTGGTGTAAAATACGTTGTATGATGGCGTCATCCACCTCAGGTCAGCATTTTTTATATACATTTTTATTTATAGTGTAGCATGCCATAGGGAGATAATTTGATTGGGATTGTTTCAAAGTGAAGTTTATTTTTTTTACTAATAGGAAGCAAATGCTTACAGAGCGAATAACAAGAATTTTTTGATACTCAGGATGACCCGAGACCATTTAGGCGCGCTTGTCCCAAAATGTGAACTTATCCTAATAACTTAGCCTCTAATCAATAATAATAACGGTGACTTTACCACTGGAGTTTCGGATTTCTATGCCAGTAAGTAATTCTCAACTATTATCAATGAGCTTATATTCTATTTACCGAGTCTTGACCAGCTAAATCTAAATATATATTACTATTATAATTCTCTCATTGGGGTATAATTAATTACATTTTATGTCCTCTATGCATTTGAGAAGGAAATTGCCACCAGCATGTGACAATTCTTACATAGCACACTTTATTTGTGGCTCACTAAATATTGCCAGGGTAAAAATCAAATTAAAAATATTAAACATGGTACAATGACACAAATGCTTGCTTGTTGACCAATGAAATCAAATATATAGCTGTGGAAGCTTGTTCTAAAAGTAAAATAAAAATCGATTCCTATTTACAAGCCTTACTTCCACCACCATTTCAAAAATTTGCCAACAAGGTTCAATGACGCATCTTCGTCTCTTACTTCATGACCTAAGTCATCGTTCTCCGCAACATTGCTAGTGGTACTAGCAGCTCTTTCCGTCTCTGTACTCAGATGCTGTCGATTTTCATTATTATATCCATTCGTATTATTCGGATGATAGTCTACTTGTTCATAACCATTATCACCGAGAACGGGATGATCTGGCCGATAATACGTCATTTCTCCATATTCTTCATCACTCGATTCGCTGGATTCGTATGTTACAAACATACGAGGCGACGAAGCTGATGACGAGTTTGCGGGAGAAGAGCTTATTGATGATAATTCATCTTGAGTTCGCCTACGATCCATTGGAGTCCCGACGCGAGGAATACTGTCGTCCAGGTCCAAATTTTCAATATCAACGTCATCTGTCGTAACTATAACCGGATACACATCCGGAGTGCTATATGTCGAAAAATTATCTAACACTTGAGTATCGTCCGCATCTTTCCCGGTTTCGAAATATCTTCTTCCTCTATCCGTTTGGCGTTGATGAGACACTTTGTTGACACCTTCGAATTCTTCATTATCCTCCCCTTCAACCTGTTTTTCCAATCTCTCTAATATTTCATGCAGGATAGCGTCATGTCCGCGGGTATCATCTTCAACGGTCTTTTTACCATTACTTCCTCTTGAGGCTTGGTTATTACGTGTTCGGAATTTTTCTGCGAATTTTTGACGATACGTGACAATCTGGGTTATCATATCTTCGAAAGTATTTGTGTGTGAATGTCTCAAGTTGGAGACAAGTGTCTCAACACCTTTCAAGTATTCCACCTTCGTTGCGTCATCGTTGCCGTACGGGATGCTGATCAAGTCTTGTATAATTTCATCTTCAGTCATCATGATATGCCTAAAATGATTCGCCTTACAGAAACGATCATTACATCTCCCGCGTCCGCGTGGGAATAATTCATATTTACACATGCACAGCTGAACGTTTATCTTATTATTCCATGCAACGTGTTTGTATCCGGGAAGCCCTACAATTTCTTTGAAATTAGTCGATAGACGGTAAGACTTGAAGTTACGTAAAGGGGACACATAAGGTTTCCAACGTGGGTAGTCATGTTCTTCCAACAACGGCCTCTCACTTATTGCCTTATCCGACATCACGTTGCCAATTTCATTACCAACGTCATTATCAACCTCCATTATACTATCTACGCTTGATCGGCCATTTGACACGCTCTCCACGTCTGCATGACTGCCTTCATCGTCTTCATCTTTCATCTCATTGCGCTTAGCTGCAGAAAAATGTCGACTGGGTTTGTGAGCTAGCGCGCCACGCGGAGAAGAAAAGTTAGTATTACGCTGATTCTTCGAAGACAATTTATCGGCTCGACGCGTATGTTTGGCTTTACCAAGTGTTTTAGTGTGTCTCATTTCTTCAAATTTAGCAGAAATTTCGGAATGTTCTCGTGTTACGTTCTCGAGTCGCTTTCGCAATTCGAGAATTTCTAATGTCTTTTCGGTTGTTTTCTGTTTTTTACTCGAGGAATAACCTTCATGTGACTCGTCAGACGACGAAGGAAGACTCCGTTTTCCATTGTTATTAGTCTCTTCTGATGGAGAAAGGTCTGACTTTCCATCGAGTTCCATTCCTACAGACGATCTTCTATCACTCGACCGTCCATCAGTTGATATACTGTTTGAACGTCTCGGTCGTTGTGAGGCTAGGACTTTGGCTCTTAATGTAGCTTCTTCTTGAGCTTGGAGTGTTTCTTGCATTTGTTGACGGTGATCATTCATCAACCGACGGAACTCTTCCATGTGAACTTCAATGAAGCTCGTAAATGTTTGAAGCAGCTCGGCCGTCGTGTCGGCATTTGATGATGGAAGAGCAGGAGCAGATTTCGGCGATGTATTGATTGAGGAAGTATGAATCGAAATGGAATCGGTTTCCTTTCCTTGGATCTGTGGTACGGATGGTTTCGGTTCATTCGATTCGGAATCCGCTGGTGGAAAAATCTCCACTAGTTTTTTTTCTGTTTGTTGGGGTTGGGGTTGCGGTTGCGGTTGCGGTTGAAGCGGTAAGGCATCCGTAGTTGACTTTTTCTTCAACAACTGAGTCTTGGAAGCGATCAATTCTCTCATCATTTTAATTTCCTTCTCTTTGGCCTCCAGTTCTTTCTTCGCGTCAAGTATCTTCTTGTCATCTACATCCATTTTGGATGCAATTAACGTATTCGTATTATTGTCTTCTCTTCTAGTGCTCTTGTTAGCTAAATTATATAGTCTATGTTCCTCATCTGATTCGTCACTCAATTGTATAACTACTTTCTGGTTATGCTGTACTGGTAGAAATGGTTTAGCTGGTGCGGGAAGCTCGATCTTGATAGGTGAGCGTGAAACAGGTACCGATTTGATCTCTGCCTGAGGCGCAGCTGTCTGTCGCTTGTCCGCGGTTACTTGTACCTGAGACGAGACAGATGCTGGCTTTGACTGAAGTGTAGTAGGTGATAATTGTACCTGTGGCGGTACAGGTGATGGCTTTGATTGAAGAATAGTAGATGGTAATTGTGTCTGAGGCTGAGCAGATATCGGTTTCGATTGAAGCGTTGAGGATGGTGGCTTTATTTGAGGTGGAGTAGATAATGGTTTTAACTGAGATGTGGATGACATTTGTGTTTGAGTCGTATTGGATGATGGTTGTATCTGAGAGGGAGCAGGTAATTGTTTTGGCTGAAGCGTGGTAGATGGTGGTTGTATCTGAGTCTGAGACTTGGGAAATGATGATTGTATCTGAGTCGGAACCGATGTTAGCTTTGATTGAGGCATGGTAGTAGGTGATGGTGGCAGCTGAGGCGGAGCAGATACCGGCTTTGACTGAATTATATTAGATGATCGTTGTATCTGTGGGGGAGCAGGCGAAAGTTTTGATTGAGGTGTAAAAAACTGTGCCTTTGTCTGAAACGCATTAGACGGCAGCTGAGGAGTAGCAGGTGGTCGTATCATCTGCGCAGCAAATGCTGGTTGAGTTCGGAGAGTAGTAGAAGGTGGCCGCGTCTGAGGTATAGTAAATGGTAGTTGCGTCTGAAATGTAGTAAGTGGCATGGTTGGACGTGTAGTTGATGGCGGTTGCGTCTGTGTAGCAGATAGTGATCGAGATAGGGCCGTTGATTGAGGTGGAATAGATGGCGTTGCTAGTTGAAGAGGGGGGGGTTGAGGAGGAAGCGACTGAGGACGTAGTTGTTGAGAGGCAGGGATTCCATTGCTGTCAATGTTTGGCGGAAGAGATATGTGTAATTCTTTAGAAAACTGAGCGACGATTTCTAATGGAATGCCAAATTCGAGGAAATCGGCGGGCTGGGCACCATATGCATATATCTCTGACATCAAAGTTCGAGTGATCTGATCATAAGAGACTAGCAATGGAAGAAGTGTTCATATGAAGCTTGTCAAATCATATGCCAAGGCCAGATATAAGACCCCAAATGCAAGACAAATACGTCGAAGTTTTGTGTTAAACTGTTCACAACAACAAACTTTCTTACTCACTTTTATCATTAGTCTCATGTTTATGCAGAGTGATTTTAGTCGGTGGACAAGCTTCCACTGATTCGGTTTCACTTAACTCTCCCTCCTCTCTCTCGTCGTCTACCTGTGCATTTTGAGGCTTTTCTTCCGGCTCTTCCTTTTCCTTCCGTGACTTGCGTGTTGATAATGCTGCAAGCCGTAAAGCCTCTAAATCCGGTATTAGACTTCCTTGGTTTCCCTGGTTTTTTGTGTTGTTGTCTATTTCCATATCCTCCGCAATTGAAGTCATTATGTATAATTGGCGCGTTTGTTAATGATAGTGACCGGAAAACGGTAACTGGAGGAGTCAGGTAATAGCGTCGAAAAAGTGGGTAATATTGACAATAGTTGAAAGATGATGGTTACATCAAAAGAGTCACATAATAATAAATTCCATCAAATCGATGTCATGTGATTTACGTTAACCAATAGCATTATTATGCGTGGCACCCGAAATCGAATCGGATACAAGGGAAAAATTTACAGTTCCGGGCAGCTTCTATATAGGAAAATCGTACCATATTAATATTTCTGTTTGGTTGTTGTGACGAACTACAAACCATTATCGATGTTACGACCCGTTCTGAACACGTATTAGTCATAACATTAGCATTCAAACATTACCCAATAGATGACTCGCGCATTATTATGCGCGGCACCCGAAATCGAATCGGATACAAGGGAAAAATTTACATTCCCGGGCGGCTTCTATAGGAAAATCGTACCATATCACTATTTCTGTTTGGTTGTTGTGAC